>APFE031741681.1:427256-561271 GCA_000404065.3 Pinus taeda | reverse complement strand
ATATATAGAAAGGAGGTCTTTTCATTTGTATCATCGAAGAATTGTTCATTTATGTAATGTAAAGGAGGTTGCCCCCTCGAAGAGGCTAAATTCTAAGGTGTTGATCTATCTTTTCTATCTTTTCTTGAGCTGGTTTCATAACATAGATGGAGGAGGGTTGATTAGGGAATGATTTTCTTTAGAAATTGGCTAAGTGTGGGATCAGTGAGGTGAGGGATGAAAGTAAGACATAAATTGAACATGATCACACACTCATAAACGATCAACTATAAGACAACGAAGTGCTTAGCACCCATAATTAACATGTACCCATTGAAACTAAAACAAAATGACACTTACCTCCAAATGCGACACTTAAGATACACTTTGCGACGCAAGTGATGACACCAACCAAACGGTGCACATGACTTTGGAAATGAGTCTAATGCATACCCCTATGATAAATAAAACATAATAGTACAAGATACTACATCAAAGCTACCCTTCAAGAGTGCACATGACTCCCTTTTACTAGATGCAACACTTCCCTTTCCAAAAGGTGACACTTGCGAAAGTAAGAAAAAGTGAAAATGACACTTACAAAAGATAAATAAAGTGAAAGAGACACATGTTATAGCAAAGATAACACAAAAGAGCCACTTGTAAAAGTGAAAACAGTAAAAAACAATAGCTGCAAAAGTGAAAGTGACACTAATGAAAATCAAAGCACACAAAAGCGATAGTTATTAGAAAATTCAATGGGGAGATGATATAATTGATACTAATAGTGAGAACTATCAACTTGGGGTTGTGCATTGATTTTCTACATGGATTGTGCAGTCTCTATCTCTAGGAAATGCACAATCATTGTCTTCATAGACTATGCAAGCATTATCTATTGGGACTATGCAATCATCATCCACAGAGAACTGCGCAGAGTCCTCATCATTTTCACAGTCATCTTCTGCAAGGATTGCGTAGTGCTTGACTTTCTAAGGTACACATTGATTGCTAGGATTGCTCAAAAAAAGGGTGCTTGTAAATGACTCAAATTCTGAGCATGTGTAAGCAAGTGACTTTGATAGCTAGGATCTCAGGGAACACCAACCAACCATGAAGTGACTATGAACAATCAAGGAATGACATATCATAGGATCACAAGTAGGCTCCAAAATTCAGATGTAAGTAAAATTTTGGAGGGTGTTTGTCGCAACAACAATAGGTTCCCCATTGAAATTGCGAAAAGAATTCCAATTCTTTTGTGAAAATTATAAAAAAAATGTGAAAATTTTCCTAGATTCCTAAAAAGATGAAGATTTTTGAAATTGCTAAAGATTAATGCATTTTGATGACTGTGAAAGGCATACTAGTACAAATAGAGGATCATTAAAGAGTTATAATTTTCAGGATTAGATGAAAATAAAAGAAATAAATTTTCCATTCACCATTGAAGGAATTTTGGTAAACTCCCCCATGGATAAACTAGGATATATCATTAATGGACACTTTTTGGTGCACCATTGATGAAGTGATGATGTGGAAGCACAAATGGTGGTTATGTGGCATAGCCACATGGTAATGTAGTAGTAGTGATATGGAATTGTGGATATTGACATGTCGAAGTACACATGGTAATACAGATGATGACAGGGATATGACACGTGACGGTCATTGACACTTCTTGGAGGGGATAATCATTCTTTGCAAAAAAAACTTACAATTTGATACTTTTAGGAAAGCCCAGAATGTTGACGGGATTTTCAGGAATTCGCCAAGAAGGAAGAACTCTTGAGTTGTTAGTGCAATTTTTTTTTCTTCTTATTATCGATGGACACTTCAAGTGAAATCATTGGTGGTCACATTCGGTTGAATTATCAATGGTTATGTTTGGACTGATCTGTGATGGAGAAATTAGGTGATTGTTGATAATAGTTTCCTTTAATTTTCCAAAAGAGATGATGACATGGTTGAACCATGGGTACCATGTAGATTCAAATTCTATGTTAATTCCACATAGGTAGAAAATATCAACAAAATATTATATAATTTTCTATGTTTTTTAGGTCTTGAACTTCAAGGATTATTTTGAGGCCTTAAACAACAATATTTTTGTTTAAAGTGATACATAGGCTAGGTGTTTCAGGGGTACACATATTTTTTTTCTACTTAATTGAAAAATCTCTGCAAGATCTTTCCAATGAAATACTATGAGTACAGGTTGGAATCAATATGTGAAAGTTACACCTAAAACAATGAAGAAGGTAAATGAAGAATTGGTTCACTTCCAACAAGCATAACTCCTTGCTCAAAGCTCAAAATGGAGCATGGGAGTAGTCAATGGAAATATTTAAATCGTACAGTCCACTTATGGAGTTAAAAATAGAATTTGAGCACCCAAAGTTTTAGGAAACTAGAAAAATTATTCCTTTATCATTATATGGCAAATTGGAAAAATAAACCAAACTTTAACTGCTCATAGCTTTTAGTTCATAATTTAGATTTGGAAAAATGAATAGCTAATAGATAGCTTGAGAAGAGAAGAATTTAGTCATCAACTTAGAAAATGGAATTGAATAGCAAAACTCTTTAAAGAATTGAAAGAAGGCCATTGGTATCCCTAAAGAGTAGGGAAAATTATATATAATTCCCAGAATTGTATAATTGTTATTTTTATATAATAAAATTTGATTGTATGCAAATTTTATAGAATTAGAGGTATCATGAGAATAGAATCAACTCATGATCATATGTTAGAGATGTGGAAGATGCATAGAGAACTTACATCCATGAAAAATAAGCTAAAGGTCTAAACATCAGTATAGATAATGGATAGATTGAATCTAATGGGTATAAAAGCATGGTGCAACCAATGGAGTTGGAAGAGACTATGGGGAGTTTAAGGATGGAAATATAGAGTTTTAGAGATGATAATGAAAGAATAATAAGAGCATAGGAGGAGTAAAAATAAATAAACACTAAATTGTTGCAGAGTCTAAATCGACCACGAAGGCAAATGAAGCATGGATCAAGTTTAAAACATGAGGAAGAAGGAAAACCTCGTTTAAGAAAGAATTCTTATAGAGGATGCATATAAGAATTCTAGAGAATTCTTATACATTACTACTTTTCCACTCACTCAACCAGAGAAATTTACACATATAATGAGTCAAAGAGTAGCCCAAAAGTATCCTACATTAGACATCAAAGAAGAATAAATGAGTTGGATAGCTAGCAAGGTGAGATTAAAAAGATTAAGCCACCAAATTTTGATGGTGAAAACAAGAGAGGAGATGATGCTAAAACTTAGTTGCTTGTAATTGGAATATAATTTCAGTTACATAGTTTCTCATCTAATTTGAAAGAAATAATTTCCATATATCATATACAAGGGAGAGCTTCTATGTGGTTGGACTAGTTGGAACAAGTTAATTGTATTGATGAAAAAATGATTTCTTGGAAGCAGTTCAATAATTTTAGTAATAGTGTCATTTAAAGCACATTTATGGCAAGATTATGTTGGAGTTATTTGAATTCAAGTTGAGAAATATGACCATGAAAAAGAATGAAAGGAAGGTCTTGGAGCTATTGAGACAAATGGACTTTACCAAAGAGGAGAAAGTGAAAATTCAAAGGTTCTTGAGTCAAATGCCATCTTTCTGTAAAAACAAGATTCAATTTGATGAACCCCAAACTTTAGTTGAGATCATTAGAAAGGCCAAGTACTTACATGACAAATTAAGGGAAAAGAGAATTATCAAAAGTCCTAGAAGGGTAAGAAGGAGAAATTAGAATAGAGAAGGAAGGGGTTCAAACCTCCTTTCAACAAAAATAGTTCTAAAAGACACTAGCAAGATAAACCTTCTTGTGCCATGAAAACAAAATGGAATATTTCTTTGGAAAGAGAGGAAGATCACCACTCAAATGTTGGGGGATGTAAGAGAGATCACTTGTACAAATATTGTTCTCTCAAATATGACAAAATGAGTACACCACACAATATTCAAGAAGCTAACATAATGGAAGACAATTAGAAATATTCCAAGGATATATGCAACCTTGAAGAATCGATAAACATAACATCAATCCCATATGTTTAAGGTGAAAGGTAATATCACAAATCAACTTGTTGCTATTTTGATTGATTCAAGATCAAGTCATTGTTACATTAATCTTATAATAGTGGAAATATTTCATTTGTTCAAAAGTAATCTTCAACTAAGCCATGAGAACCAAAAGAAGGGTCAATGAGAGTGCCTAAGGCTATCTAGTAGATATGGATGCAGTGAATGCAAATGTCAAACCACATGTTATACAATTGTGATCCTATGATATCTTAACTAGAATGATTGGTTGGAAAAACATCATACTATCCTAAATTTCCATAACAGGACCTTCACTTGTCTTGATGAAGAAGGAAGAAGATTTTCAAGTGTTAACTTTCAAGAGTTTGAGGATGTATTCAAAGAAATACCATGATTTTCACCAAAGAGAGATATATACTTTTCTATTGACGTAGTGACTATTACTACCCCAATATCAAAGGCTTATTACATAATGAGCACTCTAGAATTAAAATAATTATAAATGCAACTTGAAGAATTTTTGAAGAAATGATACATACACCCAAGCATCTCACCATGGTGAGCACTAATTCATTTTGTGAAAAATAAGGATGGAACATTGAGGTTATGTATTGAATTTAGACAACTAAATAAAGACACCATGCAGAATAAAAACCCTCTACCAAGAATTGATGATCTCTTTGATTAACTAGCAAGAGAAAATATATTTTCAAAAATAGACTTGAGATCAAGATGTTACCAAGTGAAAATCAAGGAAAAGGACATAGTTGAGACAAATTTTAGAACAAGTTAAGGAAATTATGAAGTTGTAGTGGTGTCTTTTGTATTGATCAATGCATTAGTTGTCTTTATATGCTTAATGAATGGCATATTCAGAAAATATTTGGATAAGTTTGTCATTGTGTTCTGAGTTGGATGACATAATTATCTATTCTAAGTCAGAGGAATAACATGAACATCACTTGCAATTGGGGCTGCAAGTGCTAAGGGATCATCAACTATATGCCAAGCCAATCAAGTGCTCTTTTTACCAAAAGAAAATTCAATATTTGGGACACATAATTTGAGAAGGCATAATACTAAATCTAGAGATTGAAGACATTAGAGGATGGATAGCAACAAACAATGTTTTAGAAGTTAGATATTTCATGGAGCTTGTAGGTTATTGCATGAGATTTATTGAAGGGGGTTTCAAGGATTTCTCATTCCATCACCTCTTTACAAATAGGGGACTAAGTTTGAATGGAAAAGAAAGTGTGAATTAAAATTTCAGCGATTTAAAGTGTTACTTAGTAGTGGAGTATTTTTTTTTGTAAGCTTGGCAAGACTACATCTTCATCATGTCCAACTTCTCACCCCGGGGAGATAGCACAAGATTTGAACACAAGACTTCTGGTTCAGTGAAAATTTGTTTCCATGAACATTGCCAATTGAGCTTCCCCAAGTAGACAATAGTGGAGTATTTTGAAAAGTGTTTCCAATTGAAGATTTTTTTATATGCACAAATCCATGCAAGGAAGGACTTGGTGGAATTCTTAACCAAAATGGGCATGACATTAATTATGAGTCTAGAAAGCTTAAACAACACAAGCTAAATTATGACACACATGATTTGGAACTTGTTTCCATAAGACATGTAGTGAAATTATGGATGTGTTACTTAATGGAGAAGAAATTTGAATTGAGGATAGACTATAGTGGTCTGACATATTTGTTTGAACAATCAACTCTAAATGCTAGACAAACAAGATGGTTGGAATTTTAAAGTGAATATGACTATGTCATCAAGCATATCAAAGGGAAGGAGAATAAGATTGTTCATGCATTTGAAAAGAGGGTACATGTCATGTATGTTATAGCCATCAATATGCATACATAAGATTTAAATAGTAGAATTTTAGAGGTTCTTGTTATAGATCGACATTGTCTATAAGTAAAAGAATGCTTACAATAGGAATATGTACATTATAAATTTAAAGAGATTAGATAAAGGAAGTTGGAATACACATGCATGAACATAAAGTGTGTTCCTAATTTTAAAGAATTGAGGAATAAAGTGCTAAAAGAAATGCACAATGTTCCATATGTAGGACATCTTGATCGCCAAAAAATAATTTCATTAATAAGAAGCCAATACTGTTGACCAACAATGAAAAAAGATGTAGCTAATTATATTTCCAAGTGCATGGAATGCCAATGGGTGAAGACTGAGCATAGTCACCCAACATGATTGCTACAAATGTTGCCAATTTTGGGGTGGAAATGGGAAGTGATAACCATTGATTTTATCACTAAGTTGTCTGAGACAACAAGGAAACATGATTCAATAATGGGGATGGTGGATAAATTGACAACACTTGTTCATTTTATTCCAATTAAACTAAGTCATCAGGCAATTAATATTGCAAGGATTTATTTGAAGGAAATTATT
Source organism: Pinus taeda (assembly GCA_000404065.3). Lineage (NCBI taxonomy): Eukaryota > Viridiplantae > Streptophyta > Pinopsida > Pinales > Pinaceae > Pinus > Pinus taeda. The sequence goes on along the minus strand of APFE031741681.1, from coordinate 554,779 downwards.
AGGTTGCATGGAGTACCTAAGGCAATCATTTTAAACATAGATCCAAACATTACTTCAAGCTTTTGAAAAGGAATTGTTTAAGGAATTTTCCACCTTAGAAATCCTTTGTTAGGTGAATTTATTTGTTGATTGAAGGTAGTAGAGGATGGATATTTCATCAACAAAGGTAAACTAGAGTCAAAGAGCAAAAGATATCACCAAGTTTGGATGGCTTGCAGAGCCCTGTTCACGCATTATTGTCTTGTGGTGTAGAAAATCGACTAACTAGTTTTCATCGACATGACATAGGTGGGGGATGTTATTCTAAAGGCACTAGTATTATTGTTTGATATTATATCCTTGTAGTTTCATTTGGTAATTATATATAAGAAATATATATATATATAATATATTAAATATAATATAAAAATTATAAATTATATATATATATATATAATAAATCATGAAGCCAACAGACATAAAAAATTCAAATGCTTAAACAAAAGTCTTAAGTATGGAGTCTTTGTCATATGATTATAAAAACATACAAAGGAATACATATAAACATATTTAAGGAATAGACGATCATATGCAGGAAAAGTGCAGTCATTAAAAGTATGAGAATGGTCAAAGAACTATATGAGGGGCATAGTCTAGTTGAGTCTATGGTGGAGTAAAAGCAGTTTAGTCGATTGAGTCACTTGCAAAATAAATTTAGTCAAATTGCATCAATCTAATTGAGTCAATATTCATTGTAAAATATATGCCCAAATTTGAGTTAAATGAAAGGATTCAGTTAAACATGAGTCTTCAAAGGCATGCAATCCTACCCATCAACATAATGCAAGTTGATGCCTAGTCGACAAGATTAATTTTTTGCCAAGATCAGTTAATGCCCAGTCAATAACATTTCATTAAGTTTGTAAAATTCTAGTACTAGCGCAAAGAGTCATGGATAATTGAGTTTTAATTAGAATCCATTGAGTCATGTCCTGGTCAAGTTAGTCAAGTCATGATCTTGCATAATTTTAGTTGACTCAATCAAGTTGTACTTCATGTAATGTAAAATGTAGATTCCATAAATTGCTCGAGACCTAAAAGCATAAAGATGATTGTGAGTAGTATAAAAGCATGAGATAGATTGACACAACATCCAGTGAGAGGATCCATGATCAACAAAGCATAATAATATCTAGGTTGAGCAACACCAAAATTGTTGTGATGAGCAACAGAGAAGCATTTGACCTAGCAATGAGCACACAAACATTGGAGCATTGGCATTGAATACTTAATGAAACACTGAGCATTGATTGAGATTTTTTGCAATAATTGATAGAGAATTTGATCATATCACTTACAAACAATATTGATTCTAAGAGAAGCAACCATCTAAGGATGAGGCATTAAATGGCATACACACACAAAGAGCTTAAAGATCAAAGTTGATGACATAAAAGAATCAAATTGACTGAGCCCCTAGTATAAGACATGTAGACTAATTTCTTGGGTTGTGACCGTGGAGAAATGGTAAGATGAGTGATGTTGCAGACCCTCCTGATCTATAGAAGGAATCCTCAGGAGTGGCAAATCACTAGAGGGCTTGAGGGACCTGAGTTTGGTGATGACCAACCATGTGTGGCAAAAGGAGCAATTGTGACAATTCCTGGGCAACAGTTCCTGGGCAAAGTGATAGTTTACAACCAGTAAAGGCATCTAGAGGCACCCTTCGATTGTTAGAGAATCTTGATAAGTCAAGGTCTACAATATGTAATCGCTAGACCCTAAAGAGTCATACGTCACATTAAACTTTGTATAATTGTATTTTTCTATACAACAAGTAGTTGTTACGACAAAATCCTTACTCTAATCTTAGATGACTATTGAGACATATTGTTAACTATGTGATGCTAGAAAATAAAGGGGCTATGTTCCTATTATATCATTTTTGTTCCATAGTTGAGTAGAGATATGAGTGAGATTTGTGAGCCAAACAAATGAAGCAGAGGCCCCTAAAATAGCCATTAAGGGCATAGTGTTTATCACAACTCCGTGATGAGTCCATCTTTGTTTATATTTGCATAAAATCTAAGAAGAACACTTTAAAGCATAATCCTCACCTTTTGGTTTGGTTTTTCCATATTGGCTTTACTAAGGTGTGCTTTGTGTTCATTGTGTGAATGGTGTGGCATTTATTGTTTTAACTTATTTTATTTTGGGCATTTTAGTAATTTGAGCACTATACTTGTGACATTGAATTATAGTAACAGGTAAACACTGCAGTGTTTTGCAAGAACTTGTAAGCTCTATTGTGACAACCTATTTAGTGGAATATTCATCATAGTTTACAAAAAACTATTTTTCCATTTGAACCATTATTCAAAGCCTCATTGTTTATTTAAGCATGTAAGGGGCTCTTACAACCCAACATAATGAAATATGTTTTGGGGGTACATAGAATGCAATATTGAAGTCATTCACTATGACATTTGTTCCACGAATGCTATTCACTATGCCATTAAATCCCATAAGTGTCATTCGCTAATAACCAATTTCTCATGAATCCATATCAACCAATCTCTCCCAAGTGACATTCCCTAGTGATGCTTGTTACATTATGTATTAATTACATTAGTCAAAAATCTAGATTGAAATTGAAAATTATATTACTTAATATCAATCACCACCTATACTATATGTATCTCCACCATTTGCACTATGTTACAAGATTAGTAGAGAAAGTCATCTATTCAAATATAACCTAACCTGAAACACAATAAACTATAATATTTTTCTCTTCAATAAATAACTTAAACATTAAATACTCCAATTAATTATTTAAACATAGTCTAAACATTCTACAACTTTACTCTTTTTCAAAAATATTTTTTTATAAATTTTACCTAAATTCTCGTCCTTGTTAAATCTACACAAACGAAATGCCTATAAAATTTATACCATTTTAAATATAGTTATACATTTACTAATACATTTTCAATTAAAAAATAAAATTTTATCAAATTTCAACATTTTCAAAAATACCGTGATATCATATTATCATAAACCTTAAAGGCCTTGAATTCCTAATATGCAGATAAAATAAATTGGACAAAATCTATAGAAATAAATAATAAATTTGACCAAATCAATACAAATAAATAATTAAAATAATATAGCACAGCTCCGGGATGGTATAAATATGTACCGGGGGATGTTAGGTGGTGTTGTGTTTGTAGTCATCCACAAGTGAAGCGGATGTTGTTAGTGGAAGCCACCAAATTTCAACCTGCATCAATATACTAACGGGTTTGGCGTAACCCAGAAGCACAGCTGCGCGCGAAAAACAACCGAAAGCATTCATACCTGACAAAGAATAAGTACCAAAAATGTCACACGCCGCGCTATCCTTCCTTTTCGTCGCCTTCCCAACTGGATTTGGCTTTAGGTCCGGATGGTCCCTCCTCACCAAAAATTTCTTTAGGCAAGTCATTGTTGAAGAAATCCTCTACAGAGTGTTTGAGCTTAGAAAGAAGGATCCCCAGTTCCTTATTGAGCTCAGCCTTTGAATCATAATCAATTTTGGGACCCCATTTCCTCATGTATTGCAGCCATGGAGGCTCTTGTGGGGACTCATCCTTATTCAAATATTCTGCTGAAACAATCTGGTATTTGCTGCTTGTATCAACAAAATACTTGCTCTTGGCTGCATCATTCCTTATACCAATTCCAAGCTCTGTATTCCCTTGAAAGAAGTCTCCTTCAGCAGGAAAATTTGCATGGCCATCCTTGGAAGAATAGATAACTGCCCTATTGCTCCCTGCAATGTATTGCAGATCTGAGGCACTGACCCATTTGCCAGCACTGTGCTGAGACAAATAAACTTTCCATAACTCACCTGTGAAGTTGTTAAACCTAAGAGTGAAATGCTCCCAATCCCCAACATGCTCTCCTATTTTACCAAGAGGTATATTGAACTCCTCAGCCTTGAGGGTCCCTGGGCCATTGAATGGACAAAATACCCACATTGCCAGATCAGTGCATGTCCCTCCCAACATGGGCTTAACATGGACATAAACTTCTGCACTCTGCAAATCACCCTTTTTCACTGTTGCAGCTGCACCACCATCTTTGGGCAAATCCAGCCAATACTCTCCATCATCTGAGCCTCCCTGTGGGAGATTTGAGCCATTGATATCTATGGCCTGTGGTTGTGTTGTGGAGCCCTTAGTGTACAGCAGGGCTCCATTCTGGAAGAACCAGTTAACTGATGAGGGCAAGTATGTTTCCTTTGGATGGAAGAACACAGTAGGCCCAAATCTTTGCTGCAATGCACGCACCTGCTCCAGGCTTGGCATTGCACTGAACTCATTGTTTTGGATTTTCAAATTCTTGAGGCAGGCAATAGGAAGTGTACTTTCTGCCTTCAAATCTCTGCTACAAAAACATGTCCCCAGGTACACCCCTGCAGCTTTCACCCCTCTGTTCTTAGGCCTTATATTCCAACTGCTGAATGAATTTTTAGAATGTTGTGTGCTCCAAATCAATCCATCAGTTTCACATTCCTCTGTGAGATCTGAACGAGCACACCTCACTTCTTCCAAACTGGGCTTCACAGGAGTATTTGTGACCAGGATCCCAAGAGCCTGGTAGCCTTCAGGAGGCTGGGGTAGCCAGAAATAACCATGATGAACATCATTGTCTTGCTTTTTCCCATCCCATGACTCGCTGCTCCAGACTAAGATATAGTCTGAAGGTTTGGCCAATGGAGGAAATGAAACTGTATCAACTTCCATTGATGTAATGGCTGGTCTAGCAACAACCATAGGTCCATTAGCCTGCCCAAGATGTCCCAGGATGAAGTAGCCCTCTGGGTTATTAATGGGTTTGTAGAACAGGGCACCTCCTGCTCCTTTGTTAGAGCCTCCTCCACCATGGCTGGAGCTCCATATTGCTTCCAAGCTGAACACCTGAGCTACTTCTATTTCTCCTAGCGAAATCCCCCCTTTCCCAAAACCTGCACCCTCGAATTCCATTGCAGTCCAAAACGAAGCACCCTAATCTCAACCGTGGAGGAACCACTGGGCAAGGAGTTCCATTAAATACAATTGAAGTGGAGGCGGTCATGGTGTTTTTGGCATGGAGATTTCGTTAGCTTGCAATGACGTACACTTAATTGCTGAAATTTGAGTGTCCCAGAGCATTCTGTGATGCCCTGCACGACACGCTCTACTTTTATTCCTCGTTGCTTTGTTTGGACGCGGGCGAGCTTTCAACAACCGTCGTCATTTTTATATTCGTGAACCAAATTCAACAACCTCTAACATCGTTTCTTAATTATTTAGGTTAAAGAAAAGGCATTTCATTGTGATAAGCCATTCAGTCGTATTCAACTTTATTGTTTGGATGTACAGATACCTAACATAGAGATCTGGCCGCTAACCCAATATCCGTGGGGTACTAACTATTACCTCATTTGTGGTTTACGACAAGTTTAGATTTTAATAAATCAATTGGGGTTATAACTATTACCTCATTTGTGGTTTATTACAAGTTTAGATTTTAATCTTGGATTTATTAAATCCATGATGAAAGTATTGAAGGTAGAAATAGGGATGAAAATAAGGTTTAATTTTTAGATACTTAAATCTGATTTATATGAAAGATTATAGGTTTACTAGGTGAATTTAAATTGATTTATATTAAATTACAAGTTGTTATAATTTTTTTTACGAACTATTTTTTTTTTTTTTCAAACTAGCTTAGATACATCTTAATTTTGGATTTACCAACTACCTAGATGGATCAAATCTCTTGAAATGCAAACTTTTTTTGAGTGAAAAAGATTTGATCTCTCAACCCTTGGTAAATCCGAAGTTAACATGGATCTAGGTTAGTATAATATACATGTAGTTGACATTGAAATATTTTATTTATAATTCACGTTCTCCACAATAAAATGTTAAAACATACTCCCTTTCCTATATGCATACATTTGACTATTTTTATTATTAATATTTTCTAAAATATTAGATATCAAATCCATATTAAACATGGAAAGAATTACAAATATCAATTCTCTCAATCTTTCTCCCTATATATGTTTCATGTTAAAAAAATTTGGCTATCGAAATATTTTATTTATAACCTATGTTAAACTTTTCTTTGTTATTGATATTTTAAAAATCTTATATGTCAATCCCATATTAGAAACAAAATAAATTACACATCTCCCTAGTTATGGAAAATGAAAATATAAGAATTTTTTAATTTCAATTCATTTAGCAATCAATTGTGTACACAACCTATGAATCACACAACAACATCACATACAACATAGACATATATAACACATTAAGACACCACATGTACGTCGAAACCCATAAAGGGAGAAAATCACAAATCTTCTTTTAGTTCTTTATGCAAATGCAAGTTCTAACCAACTGTTACATTATATTTATCGGCACCAACTAGAAGGAAACACCCACTCCCTAATTTGCAAGCACCCACTTGCAGGAGTGATCTGGATTTCAACATGAATGCAACAGATTACAGAGATAACCATAAACACAGAGATGCAGCAGAAATAATACTTCATTTCATTAATGTAAAACACTGAAATATGCTTACAAACAGAAATGGAAATAACCCAGCTAGGGCGATGATAGCTTATCTCTGAGAAGAGATGTGGCAGCTACATGCCTCTGAACTGCCTTACAATGAGACTCAAGGGCCTTTTTATTATTGAACAATAAGAGCAAACCCTAAACAACCAAAACCCTAACCCGAGGAGATGTAACACCAAGAGTTTATGGGCCCTGTTGGGGTGAGTTGGACATCCAACTTCCCGCGGTCGCGACTTGGTCATATTATCTCTGTTTGACGCGCATGATAGCCCGTTGGAAAGATTTCTTCGAGGACTACGACGAAAAAGACAATCTGAAATAAAAATTGTTAGCGATAGATTTCCAAAAAAACGTCGTTTAGGGCCTCAAAACTGCTCCAGAAGTTTAGGACCTGAAAAACTACTAAAAATAGTAAATTGTGCTACAATTAAGGAAACTGAAAAACTGAAAGAAGCAATGGTGGGGGTCAGCACGGGGTATGGAAAATATTGGTAAACTCCGGCATGTCTTGGTCCCTTCCCTGCTACAGCGTGGTCCACTTTATGTATTGATCCTCCTAGCTTCCGACATGGAAATACTGCTCCTTGATGGCATCCCGGAATGAATTCCAAGTGGGTGTGGCTGAAAATAGTGAGCCTGTACTTTCATCCTTATGCTCGCAATAGGTTTCCCACAAGTCCTTGAGAAGAGCGAAAATAATCTTTTCCCCAACTAGAAAAATCACGAACAGAAAAATAACCCTCTAGCAGATTTAACCATTTATCGACGACATCTGCGTCTATCTGACCCTCGAATATGGCGATTTCAAAATTAACTTGTACCTTAAACGGTGTGGTGTTTCCAGAGTCGCTGTTGGAAGTCGACGCGTTGCCCCTGGGTAGCCGCTGAAGAATTTGGGCAAAGCTATCCATCATCACATTCCTTTGTCACTTGAGGGCTTCTTCGAGCAAGATTTTGATAGGATCTCCTACCCCCTCGTCTTTCTTTTCATCCACCATGGGAGGTCGTCAGGATTTGCGAGGTTGGTCTTGTAAAGGTTTGATCAGTTCAAGCCCTAATTCCTTATATCTCGACCTTGTTGGGGACATGCAACGAAAAACAGAGAAAAAAAAGCAGACGCTCCAATACCATTGATCCGAATTTAAACAGGAACGTAACAAATTACAAAGATAACCATAAACATAGAGATGCAGCAGAAATAATACTTCATTTCATTAATGTAAAATACTGAAATATGCTTACAAACAGAAATGGAAATAAACCAGCTAGGGCGATGGTAGCTTATCTCTGAGAAGAGATGTGGCAGCTACATGCCTCTAAACTGCCTTACAATGAGGCTTAAGGGCCTTTTTATTATTGAACAATAAGAGAAAAACCTAAACAACCAAAACCCTAATCCGAGGAGATGTAACACCAAGAGTTTATGGGCCCCGTTGGGGTGAGTTGGACAGCCAAATTCTCGGGGTCGCAACTTGGTCATATTATCTCCATTTGACGCGCATGATAGCCCGTTGGAAAGATCTCTCCGAGGACTATGATAGAAAAGATGATATAAGCAAGGACGTTGGCTGGTAGATTTCGAAAAAAATGTCGTTTAGGGCCTTAAAACAGCTTTGGAAGTTTAGGACCCGAAAAACTGCTAAAAATAGTAAATTGTGCTACAATTACGGAAATTGAAAAACAGAAAGAAGAAATGGTGGGGGTCCAAGTGGAATTGGCGGGTGGCCACTAATAACCACTTGGATCAAGGAGACACCAACCCCTAATCATTTTACAGAGACCGGCCTAAAGGAAGCATCGACTCCTTGATTTGAAAGCACCCACCTGTAGGAGGTACCAACCCTCAATTGTTTTAACGAGACCCACCTAAAGGAAGCACCAACTCTGTGATGTGCAGGGCCACCAACCTTCAAAACCTAGCAGATCTAATTTTCATCCATTTTCAAACTCAGATCCACATATACTCCTCCACTTTAAAATTTAGATATGTATTTGTTGTGCTTATTACTTCAACTCTTAATCGACTAGATATTTCACTGCACTACCAATATACTCATACAAACATTGTTTCTAATTTTAACTTGGTCCCTTCTATACAACTCTCCTCTTACACCCAGATCTGATCACAACATTTTAGATTTGTTCTTATAACTCTTTCTCTGCAATCTCATATATGGTTCAGAACTAAGATCTACTCCTTTTTATCAGTCAACGTTTACATCTTGAATTTCGAATCTACATACAAATCTATTATGGGCTCTTATGCTCAACATAACCTTTTCAACGCTCTTCAAAATATCTCAATCCTCATCATTTTCTTATGTTTTGTAGTAGCAACGAATCATTACACTTACTTACCCTCTATTTTTCATCAGCGTCACCTTTAATTGGCTTAACCCTTTCACAAAGTCGGCCCTTTCAATTATTCATTGGTACAATCTACTTACTTTGTCTTTTACATTTTATTTTATAGCCTTCGGTATCTTGAAATATCATGGGTATCGGTACATGGTTTTTCCCATAGGAAATTTTCCCTTTTGACTATATCAATAGTCAAATAATTTGACTCAATCAAGACTATGGACTGGGTCTATATACCACAATTCTAATTGCTTGTAAACATTTGATGGGTTGTTCTTCTCAACTGCAGCCACTTACCTCATACAAATATGCATCCATCTCTTTTAACATGCAAATCCCTCTCCTTCATATACATATAGAACTAATTGTTCGACTTTGCAAGAATAAAAGTTCACAATTTGACATTGTGTATGGAAACCTTACCCTGTTTCATGTCATTTTTTACACTGAGGTTCTCGCATCAATTTTTCTCCACTTCATGTTTCCTTAACTCTAGTTATATTCGCAGCCACAACAGCCCCTGCAACTAACAACTTTTAGTGCCTTAGTTGAAATTAGCACTCAAATGCCAAATTTTTAATTTCGTCCCCCCTTAGACTTCAACGGTTAAACACATTACACCTTATGTTGGTGCTCCTCAGACATTGTTTTGGTCAATGATCTATAGTCATCCTAGGCACTCCTCGAATGTTCAATGGTTAACGGACTGGGTGGAGGGGGGTCTGGGTGATCCATAAATTTCCATGGATATTCCATTGGACAGTTCGCCACAACAAATTTAATAAAACTATATGTAAAAATCCGAAATATACACTCTTAGGTTTTTATTTTTCTTTAGATTGATGGATTTGTATATTACAGTTAATTGCATGTGCATGCAAATTAAAATTATGCAAAAAATAGAGAAAAAGAAAATAAAAACTCACAAAACACGATTGACACAAGATATGACCTGGGAAGCCCTTTTGAGAGAAAACCTAATTGGAAGGTGAGGCGGCTTTGCTCTCTTTGTCTGAATAGAAAATGGCCACGAGTACAAAGCAGTATGGGTTGTGGCCCAGGGCTACTACAATGCAAAAATCCTCTATGTGTTCTCTATCTCCTATCCCTCTTAGCTATTTGTTCATTTATGGAACAAATGCACTCAAAAGAATGAAACCTCTTTTCCTCCTAGTGGCTCAGTTATAACACAACCCGATAGGCCACTAGTGGTTAGGTTTAATTACCTCAACTCTTAACTAGAGTTACAATATGGACTCTTCTAGAATCTTCTTCATCATAATCATGTGGCTAGCCCCTTTTCCATGAATAATGGGAGCTAACGTGACATCTTCTCGAATTGGTGGTGAAAATAGGAAGGTAAACTTCTAAGTGGTATAAATTTTGCATATGGACTTCGATTGAGCCGATTCTTGCATCGTTGGAAAGGTATATATGTATAATATGAAAAAAAATGTGGCACTAAAGTGACAAAGTTTTACTACCCAATAACATCATTTGATGCCTCAAAATGCTCCCAAAAGGTTTTAGACCCTAATTTGCCAAACTGGGTCCTGCTAGTAAAAATGGTCCTATAACTTGATTCTGCCACTTTTTCCACTCTAAAAGATTTGAGATGGATGACAAACAATATAATGATCCAATCTGGATCACTGAGATTTGTCGCTTATGGGGCTAAATCTTCACCATCTTCTACAAGCGTGCCAAGTGAAATTTATTGGTTTGTTCAATCGAATGGCTAATGAACCATCTTGGGACCCTGCCGCATGCTCGATGGTTAACGAAGGGAAGGGGTCACTATTTTTGTCATTTTGTGCTCATGGAACCAGAAACAGAATTGTAACACCCTCCTCCCACATTTACCCAAGTTAACCGGTCCACTTGTGTAAACATGTGATTAACAGTTACTATGATGTGATTCAACTCCCCATGTACAGTTAAGGAAGTGGAATCGACCAAAAAAAAGCCAATTTGACCTTTCTTAGGAGCTAAAAAACCTTTAGGAGACAACCAACCCTTCTATGTGTCGAACCACTAAGACAACTTGTCATTTTTCTAAGCTAGACCCCCAGTTGCTCCCATGACAAGTCATGCATGCGATTGAGACACTCCAGGTGTTCCCACAACAAGGCATGCATGTGATTGTGACATTTTTTAGGCAGTTCTAAGCCAACGACCCCAAATTTTGTGCCACTTTTCAAGGCTAGGTCTCATGGCTCTGCCCATAACTCCATGAAACTTCTAGAAATGATAAATAACAATGAATTAAAGCTACTAATGCAAACATTAGTACAAGGACTTGACCTGACACCTCTTAGCCATGACAAGCATTTTGTCAAACATATCACAAACATGTAATCTATAGGTCATAACCATAGATCTGAGCATACGTGTCTCATACTTATCTAAGAATCGTCAAGAAGAATTGATGCCTTATCACAATAGTTGCAACAATGCAAACTTTGAAACAAGAACTGATATGATTACCCATTTCGTTGAGGTAGCAAAAAAATCAACTGATTTTAAAAAGTGGTGATGCAGAATACATATATATATTTTTTTCAGAGCATATTTTTGACACTTTAAATTTTCTTATGTATCAAATATAAACATTTATTTTTAAATTTTAGTGATTTTCATGCTAATTTTTAAACGTGTTGATGCAGTATCAACCCCATTTTTTAAAGGGCTAATTTTTGACACTTAATATTTTCTAATGTATTAACTGTGGATACTTTTTTTTAAATGTTACATTTTTTGACACTTTAAATTTTTGTATGTCCAATTGTTTTTTAAATGTTGATTACTTAACAAATTTTCTAGTTGTCTTATTTCTCTTTTTTGAAATGTTGATTACTTAAAAAAACAAATATAAAAAAGACAAAAAAACATAAAAAAATGTAATTTTTTTTTAATCTTGTAAACAATAAAAATTGAAAAAATATATATATTTTTATTATTTTTTTTAAAACTACAAACATAATAAATAAAATAAAAACAATAATTTAAAAAACTATTAAAAAAAATTAAAATTTAAAAAAATAAAAATAAAAACAAACCTTAAAAAAAAAACAAAAACAAAAAAAAAACAAAAAATTAAAACAAATTAAATAATTAAAAAAAAAATAAAACAGACTAACAAAAATAAAAAACTATCAAAAATTAAAATTTTAATTTAAAAAAACTAACAAAAAAATTAAATAAATAAATAAATAAAATAAAATAAAATTTGTATAACATTACTCTAAGTGTCCAAGAGTATGAGAGAGTAGAGAGAATAGAGAGAGAGAGCTCCAAAATTAAATTGACAAAAGGCTGTGAAGTGATCCTCATAAGCCTTTTTATTAATGATGCCTCTATTTTCTTCATTTTCCATTATTTTTCTTTCAGTTTTCTCCTCACATGCAGCTTGTGACCTTTCACCTTCCTTTTCTCCTATTTTTCCATTATTTTCATAAATAAAATGCCAAATAAAGCCTCTTGCCTTTCCAAAGCCTTTGTCAATTCCTTTTCCAATTTCCCTTAGCCATATTAAACCAAATGAGCACCCACACTAGGATGTTTTTCCCAACATTTAGCTTGGAATACGTGTCCCGTGACATTGGTTATTATTTTTCATTTATTAACTTTATTACATGTATTTTTGACCAGGGTTATTACAGAACCCTCCCCTTTGGGGGAACACTGTCCTCGATGTTCAATGACACCTAAAATCAACAAGACTATTGTAAGAAAAACATACTGCCCATGGAGCTTTATAACTTAGCTCGATGCAATATTTACAATGATCAATCTATTGAGAAGAAAACCAACATGAAAACATAACAACATGATAACCATAACGACATGACACCCATATCGCTTATTGGAGCTTTATAACATAACTCATGGCAGTGTTTACATTCATATACATATATACATATACCAAAAAAATCACACCAAAACATATGCCAAAAACATTCGCTCAACTAGTGAATAAAGAAGGATACATGGCTCTCATTTGATACGCCTTCTCCCATGTAGCTTCATCAGGTCTGTTATCACAATAAACTTTGTTTTTTAAATATATATATATATATAATCTTATAATATATATATAAATTTAAATATATATAATATATATATATAATATATATATAATATATATATATTAATAAGTTCAAGAAAAAAGGCTGACAAAATTCCAGTGTAAGCGCTTTTAATTGTAATAAACAGGGATATTACTGATAGTGGGGCTATTAACGTTTTAGTGATCTAATACATAGTCTACTGAATAAATTCACTAAAAATGGTTTCGTTTTGACTGATAAGCTAACTATCAGTGCCAAAACCAAAATTTAAATTTAAAACGTTATGATTATACTGACCACGCTAACGTCAATGATATCATTAAAGCGCGTCTCTATCTGGTTCGAAGGGGTCAAAAGTATTGGTTAATAAGTTTTCTCTGTCACTATTTGTGAATGTCATTGGTACAGAGCGCTTATGGGCACGCCCTCTTTGTAAGGACTGGGCCATTGGCGCGGGGTAATATACTGTGTACCCGCGCTAATGGGAAAAAGGCATTTTCCAAGGTTAATCTTCAGAGGGTGTCTTCAAGGTTATTGAACTTCATACTCAGGAGGCCTCAATGCAAGTGTTTTCAAGTTATGTCACTGGTCACAGGTCCGTAAATGTGTCCTCCAATGTGTGACAGTGGGGGCGCGACAAGGACGGTGGCCAACGATGACAAATTACTGCGTAACACAAGGGTCAAAATTGGAGGGCCGAAATTCAGAAGGAATGGTTACAGGAAAAATGGCATGTCCCTCTATGCCTCTGTCAGCAATATTTCACTTGCGAAGGGAGATTCAATCAGGTAAACCTCTATCACTTCTACTTCCTTGCACATCTAGCTAGTAAAACTATAATTAATCCTTATTTTTATCTACTAGAAAGCATTAATAATATGATAGCTAGGTTCAAGGCCCGAACAAACCCATCCTCCCATTTCATATATCACAAAGCCTTGATAAAACTCCTAATCGAAAACAAACTAACCAGGGCAGAAAGGACTTGGAGCCATTTCCTTTTTTGGTGAGGTTTTCAACCTCAACCCCTTAAAAGACAAAGAGGCAGACCAAAGAATACTAAAAAGGGGAAAATACCAAAGGACAAGTGCCTATTGATCCAATTCCCAACCAAGAAAACATAGAGGTCCCATCTACATCCTCTGGCCCTAAATTCCCTAAAGTCTACTAGAGAAAAGTGCTAGGCTCAGTAAACTAGACCTTGCATCCCCTGTAAACCTATTTGTTGATATTGGCCTTCCCCATGTTGCGAGTCCACCTATTGAAGCCTCCCCTGTAGACAAAACTGAACCAGAAGTTATTAAAGGCAAAGAAGCAAAGATTGAGACCCAAGAGGAGGAAACACTATTTGAATTTTTTTAAAGATGGCAAAAGACCCCATACAAGGGCAATAAACAATTTAAGATACAAAATTAAACTTAGAAAAAACCCTGAGTTGGCCAAAGAGGTGATTGATGTTGACAATATGCCATTGAAGGACCTTATCGTCGACATGAAGAAGGCTAAAGGCTCTAAAAAGAGAAGAGATAAAGAAAGTTTGAAGAAGGGTCCTATGGAGACAAGGCAAAGAAAAAAACAAAGACTAGAGAAGGTGGATGTACTTCTCAAGGCAGCTAGTACCCTCAACTAGGAGGCTTGGGGAAATTTTGTCTATCTATTTAAAAAAAAAAGGTTTTTGTTTTATCACTGATAGTTGGCCTAATAATTTCTGCATACAGAAAAATAGTGAGGAAGCTGACATTCCCATTTTCAACGTTTTTGATGACACTAACAGATCCACTATCATCATTTTTGAAATGAAACTGTGTATCCATTGATAGAACATGATATAGGGATGAAAGTCGACATTTAATCTATTAATGATTTTGGAGAAAACAAGGAGTGTTGAAATCTCTGTTGTTAGCAAAATTTAGAGAGGCGAAAATGCAGACAGTCAATTTGTCAGCTAAAACTACAATTTTGAAAATCAATGAAGCTGAGAGCGGTGATAGAAACGATTTTCACTAGGAGGTCCGAATGAAAGAAAGGATAAATGGAAAGGAATTTTTTGTGGAATCTTTATCCATTTTTGCAAGGGGACCTGTTTTTCCAGTTAGGATGTTGTGCTATCAGTTAGGGATCTATTTCTATTTTCGAGGAAGATAGTTTGAAAGATATTTCACTTCACCTATATATCAACATATTTTACAGCATATATTTTTAGGAAAAAATGAATATATTCTAGTTTTTATTCACATGCATGAACTTGAAGATATTTAGATATTTTTATATCATTGTAATTAATCTAAAGACTGTTATTTTGTAATAAGTTGATGTAAAGTTTATAAAGACAATTTATGAAGAAAAAAGAAGGGTTGGATTTTACTGAAAACATTTGCATTCTAGTATATTTGAGTAGTCTTAAATATATTACAATTTTTTATGAGAATTTTATAAGAAATTCATGTTGTATTTCCCTATCAATGTTTTGTTTGTTATAAAAACTTTCTTTCATGTCTAAAAATGTTAGTATTTGAGATTGGGATTCATTGATGCTATTTTCTCTTATTTATTATCCATTAGTATTTGTTACCTTAGTCAACTATAAACTCTATCTCATTTCAGTTCTTTTCTTCCAGTTTATCAAACAATAAAATGATTTGCTGCTATCATGATTTTTGTAGCTTGCTCATTAGATATGTAGTTTTACTTGTTAGAACTGGACTCCATGGCCAATAGTGTGTTTTGTAAACAATCCAACCAATTTTATTTGATAAACTAAATTTGGCCATAGAACTCAATTGTGAAACCTACTACTACAGTGACCCATAGTAGTTGAGTTTTAGGGAGAGATCCTTCTTCGGGTTGAAGGGCCACCTTTCAACCTAAAAGAGGTTTGAAGTTACCTTAGGGTTTTTCCCACAGCTAGGGTTTTCCCTAAGTGCTAATAGGGCCCAAAGTGCTTCCACTGCACTTTAACCTACTCGATTGCTCAGTTCCAAAGCATGAACATATTTCTCTGCATAATACTCTGAGGCTGTGGCTGGAATTATCCATTTGGCTCCACCTACAATGCACACCAGTCAATCACATGATCAACATATTTAATGTACTTTTAAGAAATGACACATGGAAAACATCATGGACTTTCGATGTCGGAGGAAGTGAAATTCAATAGGCTACTAGTCCAATCCTTTCAAGAATCTTGAAAGGTCCACAAAACCGAGGTGCTAGCTTGGCACATGATCCAATCCTCAAGGAGATATTCTTGGGATTGATGCACAAGTACACCTGTTCCCCAACCTGAAATTCCTTAAACAACCTATTATGATCTACATAACTCTTCTGTCTATCCTATATTTCCTTCAAATTCTTCTTGATTACCTGCATTTCCTATTCCATCTCTCCCAACATGTCCGGTCCTATCAACACCCTGTTCACTGGATCATTACAACTGATGAGAGAATTACAACTTTGCTCATAGAGTGCCTCAAAAAGACATCCTTCTAGACTCCTGATACCCATTGTTGTAAGCAAACTCAACCAGTGGAAAATACTCTTCACACTTTCGATGTTGATGCATGACATACATTCTCAACATGTCCTCCAAAATATTGTTGACCCTCTCTGTATATCCTTCTGTCTATGGATGATATGTTTTACTAAAGACCAAATCTGTACCCAAACTTGCAAATAACTCTTTTCAAAACCTATAAGTGAACTTGGCATCTTTGTCTGATATGATATTTTTTGGTACACCATGCAACCTCACTATATATCTAATGAAGACCTGTGATACATCACTAGCTGAAAAAGTAGACTTCACTGGAGTGAAGTGTGTTACCTTTTTCAACCTTTCCACCACAACCATGATGGAATCATGTTTTCTATATTTCCTCGGAAACTATGTAATGAAATCCATGGAAATGACCTCCCATTTCCACTCTGGAATTAGAATCAACTATAGTAATCCACCTAGATGCTTACATTTTTCTTTTACCAGTTGAAAATATAAGCATATAGCCACATACTCTGCCACTTCCTTCTGCAAATTTAGGCAATAATAAAAATTCTTCACCACTGTCAATGTCTTCTAGTATCCTGGGTGCCCTGAATATGGTTTTGCATGGAATTCTCTCAAGATAGTCTTCTTGAGCTCACTGTCGTTCGATACATAGACCTTGTCCCTCAATTTCAGCAAACCATCCACTGTGAGATAGTATTCCACCTCTTGGTCACATGTACCTTGCTATAATCTATGCCTAAGCGCGATGTACTTGTCATCATATTGTCCTGCCTGTAAAATCTGATCCTGTAAGTTTGTCCCATAAGAAATCAAAGTTTCTATATGATTCACCTACACTCTCCAGCTAAGAGCATCTACAACTGTATTTTCCTTTCCCTTAATGTACCAGATCTCAAAGTGGAACTCACTAATTATGGCCAACCATCTAGCTTGCCTAACATTTAGATTCGGTTGGTCAAACAATTACCTCAATCCACTGTGATCACTCATCATTACAAACCTCTTGCTAAGAAGATAGTGCCTCCACATATTCAATGCATGGATGATCGCTGCCAACTCAAGATCATGTGTCAGAAAATTTTTCTCCTCATTCAACTTTTGTGAATCATAGCACACTACATGTCCTTCCTACATTGATACTCCACGAAGTCCTCTCTTGCAGGCATCTGTACACACCACAAACTCTTTGTCCATATCTGTAATCTTTAGAACTAGAGCATTTGTCAACAACTCCTTCAATTGCTCAAAATTTACTTCACATTCATTGGCTTATTCAAATTTCTTACCTTGCCTCTATAGTGACGTAATAGGATATGAAATATGAGAGAAGTTCTTGATGAACCTCCTATAATAACCTGCTAACGCCATGAATGATATTACCTCATCCACATTTCTAGGAGCTTCCCGTTCCATTATATATTTTATCTTTTTCGGATCCACTGCTATGACTTCCTTAGAAAAAACATGTCCCAAGTAATGTACCTATGTTTGAAAGAAAATACATTTAGTAAGCTTGCCATACAACTAATTCTGTCTTAGAAATATCAACATTGTTGCTAATTTTTTGACATGCTCTTCCTCATTCTTAGAATATATCAATATACATCAATGAATACACTGACAAACTTGTCGAGATAAGGACGCAACACACTATTCATCACACACATGAAAGTAGTTGGAGCATTAATCAAACCAAATGGAACTACAACAAACTCATAATGCCCATACCTGGTCTAGAAAGTAGTCTTGTAGATATCCTCTTCTTTAATGCATACCTGATGATATCCATATCTCAAGTCAATCTTCGAGAACACTGTTGCTCCCTTCAACTAGTCAAATAAGTGATCAACTGCCTATAATCAATGCATAACTTGAGAGTACCATCCTTCTTCACAAACAACATTGATGCACCACAAGGTGATACAGTTGGCATAATGTATCCCTTGTCAAGCATTTCCTTCAATTACAACTTCAACTCTACTAACTCTGGTGTACTCATCTTGTATGGTGCCTTTGATGTTGGTGTTGCTCCTGGTACCAACTCAATAGATAAGTCCACTTCTCTATGAGATGATAACTCTGAAATCTCTCCCACAAACACATCCTGAAACTGCTTCAAGACCGGGTACCTCTTCATAACTTTTTCATCCTCAATATCCTTACCTTTATCACTAGAAATATGCACTGCAAATAACACACACCCTTTTCTACAACTACACTTTGCATGCATAGCTATCACCATTCTAATTCATGTAACTTTCTTCTTACCCTGCAATATTCTTTGTTCTCCATTGTCATCCAAGCATTCAATAGCTTTGTCATAGTTGTCCACCTTAGTCTTGTGATGATACAACCAGTCCATACCCAACAACATACTATATGATCCCAATGATAATACATTCAAATGTGCTGAGGTAGGCATACCATTCAACTCAAATGCACAAGCTCTCACCCAATGATGAAATCTTTTCCTTTTACCTATAGCCAACACTAACCAAGATTTTGCATGCACTTCTTTATTCAAACCACAATTATCCACCAGGTTAGGACTTACATAACTATAATTAGATCTAGGGTCAATAAAAATAGAAACTAATTGATCACAAAGGTTATAATCCAACTCGATAATAGATCATGGTGATATGCTTTCTTATTATCCAACGCTGCATAAATTTGTGGAATGTTCTGCCCAACATCCTCAACTGTTTGTGCATCATGTGCACTGTAAATTTGAGTCTTACCACCTGTTAAAGGTGTTGGACTTGCCAACATGTCAAGGGATCTCCCTGGTAAGAAGTCCCAACTAGACCTCAGACCATTTGGATTAGGAGTCCCAACAATGGGTAGTAAAGTAGTGCCTTGACCACGGTAGCTCGTAGAGGTAAGTATGATAACTCTATCAGAAGCAAATGTGTGACCTTGCAACGTGTCAAGTGAGATGCATGGGGGTTCTAACACACAGAGGGGAAAAAGAAGTGTGTCCCTTAGAAGCCTGTAATAGTACACAACCTAAAAGGAAAAGACGAGCGGAATGACATCACAGGTTGGAAGCAGAATAGTCCACAATCCAAAGTGACGGGTTAACACAACAACATGTCTTCATCAAGATTCATACAATTGTATACAAATTAGTTCATACACAGATGTGTAAGTTAAATAACATACATTGCTAAAGTAAACAGAATAGTCGAACTACAATAACAACATATGCATGAAAATGTGTTGGCTTAGTTATATTATTAAGTGAAAGTTCCATCCATACATACACCATTGATAGCCATTAGCCCCAATAATGGAACATTACAGTCAACACCCCCTGCTCCTCCAAAGAGATGTACTCGCTCTACGCTGTGGAGAAGCCAAGGCTTGTAAAATACTCTCCAAGACTTCTCTAAGCAATGCAAGGCCAAAATCTTGGCTCCAAAAATCCCTTCCTATGAGTTATGAGGTTTTATATATAACAAAGTGTGGGGTGACCCTTGACATTCCCCTTTGACTCTTGGAATACCCTCATGACTCTTCACATTACATAGTGATTGTTCACATTCCACTAATGACACTTGGAATTTCACTTACAATATATTTAAAAAATAATAATACAATTTCCACATATACCCATGTGGGACAAAATAGGCTTGAGTCAGCCTAACAATAAAAAAAACATCACTTGGGGTCTTGGGGAAAGATCAACTCGGCAACATCCTCTTGATTATCTTCAGTGATGAACTGATACCAAGCTTGGTACTACACTATTGTGTCCCTGTACTATTTGGTGATGTCTTTCTTGAAAAGAATCTTGCCTCCATGGCTTCTTGGTGTATGGTTTTGGAACCTCTGTCCATATCATCTTGAAGCATGCATGACATTGTCTTGAGTGTGGCTGGACCAATAATGTACTTCACACATGTACTGGAATGGATAATGATGTACAATTTTTGAATGGTGAGAAGTCTTCCATACAGTTTCTGCATGGTGGTCTCAAGAGTTGATACTTCAACAAGCATCTATTTTCTCATCTTTGCCATAGAAGATCCTATGAACTACTATGTTCTCTACCTGGTCTCTTGCAATTCATTTGCCATTTTATCATTCCTTGCTATCACTAACTTGACTGTTGAACTCGTTGCTTCTGCATAAGCCTTAGAAGCATCGACCATGGCAGCTGGATGTCTCCCAACATATGCAACAATCACCCTTTCCTCTATGTGTGTAGGTGATGCATGATCATCCGAGACATTCTTTGTTCACATATATACAATCCTTGTTGTGGCTTATCAAATGATAGATTGTACGCATCCATCTTTGGATCATCATCAAGGAGGAAAACTTCTCCTTGCTCGTTCGGGACTGGTTTTGATTTTGGAGGTAGCAGGGACTGCGGGGCGACCTCGGATGCTCTCGGCATAAGGTCAGTGTCTTGTTCTTGTGGCTCCTATTCCAAATCCATATCAGTTTCTTCAACGATGTGCTCAATCTACTGATAAAGTTCCCAAACCTACACCTATTCAACCTCTTCTTCATCTTTTGGCTCCTCTGATTTCTCAACCTGTATAGGAGTAGTTTTCTCTATCAGTGCACCTTTCCTTTCCTCCTATTCTTGTTTCTACTTCTCTTCCCTTTCTCTCCTCCTGAGCTCTTGCTCTTCTTTCAACTTCTTTTCTATTTCCTGCAACTTCCTCTCTACATCTTCGAACCTTTTCTTCTCTTTCTTCCTTCATTCTACTCTCCTTTTGCGCTGTCACCTCTTCGCCTCCATTTCCAAAGCTACTTTCTCAACAAGAGGATCTTCTCTGAACTTGTAGCTTTACTCAGCCTCTCCACTCTCGGAAATCTTCCCCTTTCCTTTGTCTTGCGTTTGTTTGTTTCTCACTGCTGCTGTTGTTGTTGCTTCCTGTGGTGTTGCTGCCTGCAGTGCTGCTTTCCATTCTACAACCATGATGACCGGTTCATTAAGCCTAGAGGAGTTGTAACAATAACTCCAAGGGTCTTCCTCTGGCCAATGACATGCCTTGTGGATCCATGGATAATACACATTCACATAGTGGTTCATGCATATGAAGTGGGGATCATATGTATTGAAACTCTTGGTGCCGAACTCAAACTTCTTCAAGTCCTCGGCCTCGACATCTGCATCCTTCAAGCTTCGAATCTCATACAATCCAATCCGCAAAGGAAGAGTAGGCCATAGTACCTTCTTCCTCCTGTGCAATCTTGTTGATAACCCTATGGATATGTGATACGAAACCTCTTGCATGAACAACTTATTCGTGGAAAACCTTAGTAGCACATGAAGAGGCTTCTCTCCACCAAACATCTTGATGAAGGTGCCACTGGGTGAGGCATACTAATCTGCAATGTTAAGAAATTCCTGCATCAATTCTGGGGACATGCAAGTTGGATCTTGTTCGAATATCATCTTGTACATCGGGGTGATGAAGTGGTCAGACAACCTTGCCATGACTCCTTGGTAGCTTCACTTAGAGAGAAACTTTCAATAGATGTTCATAACATCATCTGATGGTGTCCATGTCCAACCCATGCCAGGGAACTACTACTGGGCACAGATTGCATGACGCAGGTATGTGTACATAAAGAATCTTTCTTGCTCATTCTTATGCAGACTCCAGGCATTAGACACATGCAATTTCATCTGAAGAGCCAACATGTCTGACTAGTTGAATAACCTTCCTTCATTTTCCAAATGATCCAACATAACCACCCAACTCTGTGGAAAGGTCTTCATTCTCTCTTGACCATACAAGCGGGATGCAAAGACGACTAAGAGTTGGTAGACCTTCTTGAGTGAATTAGACTTGTAGACCTGGTTGGGTGTCGCCCTGAACTTTGATGGCTCTTTTAGACAACTCTTCATGATGTCTCTAGTGTTCACATTGTTGTTGGGAGTATAGAAGAGTGCATCCATGTGGTTCACTAACTGTGGAAAGTGATACACGTGATGGTACTTTTCCATCCTGAAGGTGGCAAGCTAAGTTCCACTAGCACTACTCAATGTCATCGTCTCAGGATCGGTATGTGAGACAATCCAGTGAATAATGTCCACACTGGGAAAGAGAGATACCTTCATGCAACCCTGTACAAGCCTGACTTGTGAATGTTCACATAGACCTGTCAATCTTCCAAATCTTCCTTAAAATTGCCTGCAAATATGTCCTTCATTTCCTACCATGTAATATTCATGTCCTTCTCTATGAAAAACTGTGTCTACATATACTAGCAATTTTAGGGACATTTGTTCAACTACATCTCCAATGCTTCTCTCCACAGTATCCTTTGAACCAATTCTCTTGGAAACCGTGTTGCATGTATTGTTGATAAGCTACACAAAAAATGATGTACCTGGAGACAAAGAGGACATTCACGGAAAGCAAATGTCAGCTTAAAATAAAAAGAACTTCAAGGAATGATCATGCAACAAACTGGATAAATATTGGGCAAGATTTCACAATTGTGACTCTCAGAGGTGATGGAATGTCTGCGCATTACATAGTCCCAACTACCAGTTAGAGGTACAAATGACTGGAATTGCGCAAAGTGCAGTCTAGTGTGGCTTGCTGAGGACTGGAACTGTGAAATGCGTAGTTTAGTCTGGCTTGATGTTGAATGCACAATCCCAGTGGGAAGGACTTAGGGACTGGCTCTTGGAGTTGCACAATGCGTTGTTGGATCTAGTCACTAGCAACCTATGCACAATTCTTAGAGCGAAGTCAGAGCCTTGAGTTCCAAAAATGTGCATTGCATGATGGGAAGAGATAGATCTGGGCTAAGGTAGCCTAGATCTTCCCAAGGGAAACTTGAAAACAAGTAGATCTGAATGCATGAGCAAAGGATGATGCAGGTCTGTGTGAATGGTAATGCATGCAATCAAAACAAATGCAGGAATCGGTCAAATAGATGAACAACAAAGCTTGTGGGGAGAGTCACCACAATGACGACCTTTAGTGCAAAAACTGGATTATGAATGGGACGCTTACGAAAGGCAATGAAAAACTTAAAGCAACACTTCTACAAATTAAAAAAACTAAAACTCCAGTGATTGTTCAAAAAAACATGAAAAAAAACACTCACACAAGCCAAGGAAAGAAAAGCGACAGAAAAAGCGGTTTGAAAGACTTGAAAAGCAAAACTTACCCGAAAAAGTTGTGCTGACTGTGCCGAAGGTTCCTAGATGCCTCGAGAATGATGAAGCTCAAAGATCAAATGTGAAAATGTGCTTTGGCGGCACCCATTAAATAGATTTGGTCGATTTAGGGTTTATGACGCGTAGGCCAAAAATCTAGGAAAAAGCGACAAGTGGCAGTAGTTTCTAAAATTAACTCAAGTGTAACTCCCACTACTAAAAATAGATCCCTATTTTTTAGTGTTTCTTTTTTCTTTTCTGGAAGGGCTGCCATGCATGCATGGATCAATTGCACAGTTCCGGGGGGAATTGGGAAACTTGCCAGCACATGCATCGGACAACAACTTAAGGAATGCTTCTGCATAATTCCTGGGTTGAGTGGCTTTGGTTGTCTCTCATGATCTGCACATTTTCCCAACTGAAGACAAGATAACAGCTGGGTTTGCACATTTTTGGAGCCGAAGCTCATTTTTGGGTTGCACTGCACATTTATTGAGAGCAAGGTTGGTTGGCCTCTAGGACTACACAGATTGCCAAGACAATGCAATAACCAGATTGTAACCAAATCAATGGAGGCCAGCCCGTGGTTAATCAACAAAGAAACTAAACGAACACAAGCCATATAGAAAAATATAAAGTCAAATGAAAGCACAAGTACCTGGGAAGTTCAAGACAGGCTGCTAAGAATTTAGTAGGGAGGCTCCAAAATGAAGTGAAGGCAAAATTTTGGAGGGTGGTTGTAGCCACTACAACATTGGTTGTAGCCACTACAACGTTGATGACACACTGGTAGAAGTCCAACTCTTTGTATGGACCTTGTTTCGTGTAAATCGATTCTAACTCCTTTGTAAGTATTGTTTGATTCATTGATCGTCATGGTTTCTTCATTAGCTTGTGTTAAAGATATAGTGCTTTCCATTCCCTTGATCGGTCAACACACATACCAAGCCAAGTCAACTGAGTTGTTGCGATTGGGGATGAGGGGTATATTGATGCATAGGTAAATATAGATTTTCAGAGTTTAGGTTTCATCTCTGGTGTTGCTTCGCTACCAACAGGCCTAGATAATATGCTGATGGAGTCACTTCAAGAACACAAGCATTGCTCCACTGCCAGCGACCTTGGATAGTACCTCGACAAAGTTGTTTTCTTCCTCTCTCTGTGCAGGAAGCCTTCCTATTCTTTTGCATTTTTTTTTTCATTTTGTTAGAGAACTATGCATAGGAACTTATTTATTTTTCATGAGGTGGAAGAGGGATCCCGACTTATTGAGAGCAGAAGAGGTTGTCCCTTAAGAGAAGTATGTTATATATACCTCTGCCATACTTGTTAAGGTTTCCCCCTCATCTTGCTCTACTTGACTGAGTCGACAAGGGTTAACCGAATATAGAAAAACTGAACTGAGTAGGCAGTACTAGTTAAAAGTGCAAGTGTTATGTTTTCACCAAGACTCACTTTGAATAGAATGTATTTTCCATCAAGGTATCATGGACTAAAGAATGCAAGCTATTCATAAAGAGAGGGGATAAATAGATAACCAAATGTTGATAGTTGTACAAGTCCTCTTGTACTTCACCCTGCTTGTCTCAAGATCCAAACATGGTTTCATGTGAAACTAATCCTATGGTGCATAAACAAGCAAACAAACAAGTAAGCAAAGGACATAAGTAAAATGAAAGAAAAACAAGTAAGCAAGGCAAAACATGAAAGCAAAGAAAAGAAGAAAGCAAAGCAGGCAAGAAAGCAAATACTACTCCTACTCCTAAGATAAATAGTGCATGGGACTTCTCACATGAAGTGATATTTCCAATGCAGCCACCAACACATTGGTTGGCTCATGTTGGTGAAGGTATGGTTGACAAGAAAGATATTCATGTAAACCAGCAAGGCAAGAAATATAAAACAATGAAGCCCAACACGCTCGATGTTTGGATGTGTCCACAGAAAAGAAAAGAGAAAAATCGCAAGACAAACACTCTGTAGATGTACCATGGTGTTGCATCGCACTGTGCATAGATGACAAACATGCAAACTCTTTTGATCTGGAAAAACGAGGAAACATGCAAAAAAAAGTAAACTTTTGCTTAGAAACATGACTTGCTACTTATGAATCCTCTAATGCATGAGCGAAATGATCATGCAATCATGGTGGAGGATGTGAAACATGTGGATCAAATTGACCTTTTATCTAAACAAGAGAGTGATGAGGAGCTTGGGATGATTGAACAAATTTCTAATCGGAAGTGGAGATTTCCTCAAGATAGCGAGAACCTGACACAACCATCAGCTCGGGCTAAAGTGCCTCGACAACTTGAGGGGTCTCCACTTCATCAGTGGGTAGATCGTCAAAGATCGGTGGCTTGGAAAGATAAACAATGAGTGAGTCATAATCGTGATTGAATGAAGAAGTGAAGAGATCACATCAATCACAATCTAAAAATTCAAGGTGTACATCAACATCCTCATGATTTGACGAATCATAAAGAGGGGTTGATGAGAAACAAAATTTTTAACCCTCTGGATTTCCAGAAAGAAAAGATGATAGATTGGGTAGATTCAAAAAGAAAAAATTGTCCTCTCTGCAATCAAATGACGGAGTGACATCTAGTGTGTCCTGTGAATGATTAGAAGTAGAAGCATTCGGGAAACAATTTTCACAAGAGAATCAGAAATGGTAGTCACAAAATATGTTAGGAAAATGTGGATGAGGTGCAGACGGAAGAAGGTCCATGGAAAATTTTAGGGGCTAATATTCGCAAATGGGCTAATTTTCCATGGTTTTTCCAAAAAAAGGATTTGTAAATTTCCATTTTTTCTAAAAATGATTCACCCAAATTTTATAGTATAAAATTATTTTACCTTAAAAATCTCCAAAATTATATAGAGAATAAATATAAAACCATTATAAATTTGAATGTTCTTACAAAGATATCAACAAACATTTTATAATTTTCATATTAGGGTCTAGTGAGATTCGCCGAAGTTTCTAAACTTGAATAAAATATTTTATCCTTAAAATTTTCCTTAGGAAGGTCATCCTTCACTGTGAGTTCTTCTTTAGATTCCCACACATACTCATAAAAAATGACAATGCAGGTTGACTTCTCAATGCCAACTCCGTCAACAACTTGATCCTCATGAAAAATAGATGTGGAGTCTCGAACGGGTGAACACAACATAGTACAACCTGAAGGATCAAAGGAAACAGAGGACAGAGGTTGAGAAGACAAGAACTCATGACAACCATCAGGGTTGCAGTCGAAATATGCATAAATGTTTAGAGAAGGTGGGGTGGGAGGAGGTGACAGTTCAAAAGATGGGTTCACATCTTCTCCCACCTTGTTCTGTGGAGCTAGAGCTGTTTGGTGAGAGGGGGACGGAGGGTCACTTATGATGACAACCTTGTGTGTATTAGATTTGGAAGCTCTAACACCGAGGTATGCTGGGAAGGTTTTGAATGATTCCAGCTCAAGTGATTTTTTAGATATGTGGAGAAGATACTGAAACTTTTCTTTGAGAAATTTCCAATCAATTTCATCTTCAGGGATTTGACAAGAAAGATTACAGAATCAATCCCAAAATTGCGCAATAGATTCATCAGGTGTTTTTTGTAATTTCATATTTTTTTTGTTGAGTGCTTTATGGTCATAGCGATGGAAAGCACAGATTAACTCTTCAATCATGTGATCATAAGAGTGAATAGAGGTTGCTGGCAATGTGCGACACCATTGGACAACATGCCCATTGAACGTGTAAGTGAACAACCCACAGGCAATGTCGTCCGAAGGGACTTCATTCCTTTCACAAAAGCCTAAGAAGTAAACTCTATGCCTTAACAAGGCTGCTCCACCTTCACTATCATACTTGATTCATGACAAGTCATTTATGACATCCTCCAACACTTCAAATTCATGTGCATGAGAAAAACATGACAAAGTTGAGATTGTAATGTAAGTCATGGATGGTGTACATAGATTCAAAACGGACTTAGAGGGCTCATCTTTTCATTTGGCCCTCCTTTTAGAGCCAAAAATGTTGACGGTGATGGACCTACAAACATGGCAAGGGATATCCCTGGTAAGAAGTCCCAACTAGGCCTCAGATCGTTTGGAGTAGGAGTCCGAGCAGTGGGTAGTAAAGTAGTACCTTGACTGCGGTATTACGTAAAGGTAAGTATGATAACTTTGTCCGAAGCAAGTGTGTGACCTTACAGTGCGTTAAGTGAGATGAATGGGGTTTCTAACACACAGAGGGGAAAAGCCTAGTGTGTCCCTTAGAATCCTGTAATAGTACGTAGCCTGAAAGGAACACATGAGAAAAATGACATTACAGGCTGGAAGCAAAATAGTCCACAATCCAAAGTGATGGGTTATGATCCAGTTGGATATTGGCGGCCACCCACTTATTCCACATGGACCCCCATCACTGTCTCTTTCAGTTTTTAGTTTCCTTAATTGTAGCATAGTTTACTAGTTTTGGCAATTTTTCGGGTCCTGAACTTCCGGAGTCATTTTGAGGCCCTAAATGACATTTCTAGGGAAAACAAAGAGACCAAGAATGTCCCGAATGAGGAAAATTGTTTTTTTTTTGGCGTACTCTTTGAGATCTTTGAAAAGAGGTATTATGATAGCCAAATGAAGATCATATTCCAAAGTTACGACCCTAGGAAATTGATGTACCAATTTACCCAAACGGGGCCCACAATTTTGGCGCTTCATCTCCTAGGGTTAGGTTTCTGGATGTTTATGGTTTTCCATTGTTTCTCAATAATAAATAGGCCTTGGAGCCTCATTGTAACACAGTTAAGAGGCATGTAGCGGCCACATCTCTTCTCAGAGATAAGCTACCATCGTCTGAGCTAGTCTTGTTTCCGTTTTGTTTGTAAGCAATTTCAGTATGTGATATTAATGAAAGGAAGTATTATTTCTATTGCATCTTTGTATTTATGGTTATATCTATAATTTGTTATGTTCCTATTTAAATTTGGATCAGTGGTATCAAAGTAGTCTACTCTTTCTCTGTTTTTCTTTTCATGTCCTCAACGAGGTCGGGATATAAGGAGTTAGGGCTTGAATTGGTCGAACCTTTGCAAGATGGCCTCGCAAATCCCGATAGCCTTCCATGGGGGAAGAAAAGAAAGACAAGGTGACAGAGGAACACGATGATGGACAACTTTTCCTAGATCCTTCAAAGGCTACCCAAGGGTGACACATCTAATTCCAGCAGCTGCTTTGGAAGTGCCACACCCTTTAAGGTACAAGTTAACTTTGACATTCCCATATTTGAGGTTTACATAGATGTGGATGCCATAAATAAATGGTTAAATCTGCTAGAAGGATATTTTTCTATTCATGATTTTTTCAGTTGTGAAAATATTACTTTTTCTCTTCTCAAATCCGCCTCCCATGTCAAGCACTGGTGGGAAACCTACTGCGAGAAGAAGGATGAAAGTATGCCCTCACTATTTTTGGCTGCACCCACTTGGGATTTGTTCTGGGACACCATCAAGGAGCAGTACTACCCTTCTGGGAGCTATGAGGATAACTACATAAAGTGGAACATGCTATGACAGGGAAGGGACCAATACGTGCTAGAGTTTACTAATGATTTTCATACCCTTCGCACAAAGTTGGGTATCAAGGATTCTGAGAAACATTTGGTACTCAAGTACCACAGCTGCCTACACAGGTACATATAGGATGAGATGGAGTTCCTAAACATCTTCTCGCTCGGCACGGTGTACCGATACACTATCAAGATCGAGCATAAGCTTAAACAGAAAAAGCGAGACATTGGATCTGTGAACCCAAAGCAAGGGAAAGGCACCCCAAATCACAGAACGAAGGGCAAGGCCAAGGCGGGGATACCCAGGAGAACCTGCCAAAGCTGAAAGAAAATAACAACACCACGAAGACAAAGAAGGACACAAGAAATTGGTGTGACTTCCATAAGAGCTCCACCCATAACATAAGTGAATGTCAGGCCAAGAAGTCACTAATGGCTGAGTTGAAGGCTTCTGTGTCCGACGCATGTTCTGACTCTGATTCAAAACCTGACAAGGGGAATAACAAAGGGAATCAGATCATTAACATAGAGCCTAGTGCCACTGTGGACACCACCAATATTTAGAAGATTGAGCCTGAATATCTAGAAGAGGAGGAGCACCTATTCCACTCACAGATGTGGGTGAAGGTTTCTCCACTGTAGTTCATTTTCGATAGCGGGAGCCAAAAGAACCTCATTTCAGTATAGTTCGTGAAGTGGTTGGGCCTACCGACTACAATACATCCACAACCGTATCCCATAGGTGGCTTCACCAAGGACAAGATCTCCGCGTTAGCCAACAGTGCCACCTTCCCTACAACTTCAAGCCCTTCACGAATGAGGTACTATGTGATGTTACTCCTCTTGAAGTTTGTGATGTATTATTAGGAAAACCATACTTATGGAAGCGACATGTTGTATATGAGTCTAGATCTCACTCTGTTATTATTTCTTTGGGCACCAACTTATACAAGATACTGGAGGTAGCCCCACCTACCACCATCTCTTCGATCTCTGCTAAGAAATGCAACAAGGTCATCTCCCAGACTCAAAAATTTGTTTTCTTTCTGATTCGCTCTCACCATAAGGGGAAGGTTGTAACCACATCCATGGCCCCATGTAAGCGTTCCTCCAAGCAGTAGAAGTAGGTGGATACGGTCGTGGAAGAATACATGGACATATTCTCCTCACCCATAGGGTACCCTTGCATTGTCAGGTCAAGAATTCAATCGACCTAACTCTTGGAGCACCTCTGCACAATGAGCCGATATATTTCCACTCCTTTTTGGAAAATGAAGAGATCAAGTGGAAAATCCAGTAGTTACTATAGAAAGGGGACATCCGACCAAGTTCCTCGCCTTATGGGAGCCCGTTTACTTATACAGAAGAAGGATGGGACCTGGAGGCTCTGCATTGATTATAAGGTACTAAACAAAATCACTATTAGGAATAGGTATCCAATCCCATGGATAGATGTCCTGATGGACCAAATCAAGGGGGCCAAGTATTTCAACAAGATCGATCTAAAGTTTGGTTATCACCAGGTTCCAATAGAGCCCACAGATGTATGGAAGACTACCTATAAATCCAAGGAAGGTCTTTTTGAATGGTTGGTTATGCCTTTCGGGTTGACAAATGTCCCTGCTACTTTTATGAGGCTAATGGATGACATCTTGTGTCCCTTCACCAACTCGTTCATGGTGGTTTATCTGGATGACATCCTCATCTTCAACAAGAGTTGGGAAGAACACTTGCAACACATTCGACAGGTCCTTCAAACCCTTCGGCAACACAAATTGTGTGCCAACTTGGAGAAATGCACCTTTGGCATGAGCCAAGTCCAATACTTGGGTTACATCATAGATGAATGCGACGTGCATGTGGACCTGACCAAGATCCAATTCATTTGGGATTGGCCAACCCCGACCACTCCAACGGAGCTTCGTAGCTTTTTAGGCCTTTCAAATTTCTATTAGAGGTTCATGTTGGGATTCTCCCATATCACTTGGCCTTTGAGTTAGATTACTAAGGGCAGAGAAAAAGCAAAGTTTTCCTGGTCCGAGTCTCAACATAAGGCATTCATTGAGTTGAAGAACCACCTCTGCTCTACACCAATACTCACACTTCCTGACCTGAAACAACCATTTGAAACCGAGACAAATGCCTCAAACTATGCTATTTTGCAATCCTCACTCAACATGGGCATCCAGTGGACTATCATAGTGAGACACTTTTTGATACAATTCAGAAGTAACCCAACTATGATAAAGAGATGTATTCCATCGTGCAAGCTTGTCGAAAATGGAAGCACTACATTCTGGGGAAGGAGACGATCATCCACATCGATCACCGACCTCTTCAGTTTATATAGACACAAGGGAAGTTATATAACAATCACCATTAGAAGTGGTCTACATATCTAAAAAAATTCCACTTGAACATTAAATACAAAAAGGGTAGCACCAATCATTTTGCAGACTGCCTCAGCTGACTCCCAGTTGCAACATTGACTGTTGTTCTCAACTCTTATGGTCCTGAGACCTTTGGATGTCGTAACTATACAAAATATGATCCATAGTTTTCCTCGACATACCAGATGCTAGTAGATGGCAAGCAAGTTGCTAATTTCCACCTCTAGGATGCATTATTATGCCACCTGGGCCACCTTTGTGTTTCTTCAAGCGAGCGTGGCAGGATTATTTGGGAGGCGCACTACAGTCAGGTCATAGGACACTTTGGTGTGGAGAAAATTATGGTTGTACTACAAAAGTACTTTTATTGGCCCAACATCCGACTGGATTTTGGGAAATATATTAGATCTTGCACTGCCTACATCATCACCAAGCTAACCATCAAGAAGCAAGGCATGTACACTCCTTTGTCTACTCTCAGCTAGTCGTGGAAATCCATCTCCATGGACTATATGTCTAGCCTCCCTTCTACCAAGCATGGTAATGACTGTGTATTTGTGGTCGTGTTATTTTTTTCTAAGATTGCTATATTGGCAGCCTGCAAGAAGAGTATCACAATAAAGGACATTCCCAAAATCTTCTTTGAATGAGTATGGGTACATTTTGGGATCCTGCTGGACCATTATATTAGATCGGGATAGTAGGATCTTGAGTACATTCTAATCAAGCCTCTGGACACTATTGGACACCAAGCTCACCAAATCAACTGCCTTCCATCCCTAGACTGATGGCAAGACGAAGGTCTTCAATAGGATGATAGTGCACATAATCCACATGTACAACTCCAAGCATCCTCGAACTTGGGATGAGAGTCTTCCCTATGTGAAACATAGTTATAATAGAGCTCTCTATAGCTCAATTGGGTGCAATCCCTTTCAAGTGGGTCTAGGATTTCAACCACTGTGTCTGATTGTTGTTGCCATGCCTCATGTGACTACGCAAACATAATCCACACATGTACTATTCAAGGCTGATAAAGTAACCAGATTTATTGAACACATCTGCTAGCAGGTTGATGAAATCCTGGAGGAGTCAAATGGAAAGTACAAGCAATGAAATGATAAACATCAAGTGCCACACAAGTTTTAGGTGGGCGACAAAATTTGGTTGCATTTGCAAAAAGAACGCCTTAACGGAGCCCGTCAGAAGCTTAGACCACCCCGATATGGCCCTTACACCATTACCAAGGTTGTGGGAGATAATGCTTTTGAGCTCAAAATTCCCCCATTCCTTGGCCTGCACCCAATGTTCAATGTGGACTACCTTCGACCATACTTCCCACCATTGTTTGACACATCAAACATTGCAGAACAACTCACACTAACAAAGTTAAACCCATACGGCATGGAACAAGCCACAACTGATCAGATTATGGACACACACGTCAAGAACACTCACCAACAAAAGCTCCAACTATATCGGGTTGTCAAATATGGACAACTCCTGCACCAAGGCAAATGGCTCATCAGGGAACAAGTTCAACAGATGTTTCCCCATCTCATGGAGGCACTCAACGCAATGGAGACCATTGCTTCCTAAGGGGGTAGGACTGATCTAGGTGGATATTGCTGGCCACCCTCCTATTCCACTTGGACCCCCAACATTGTCTCTTTCAATTTTTCAGTTTCCTTAATTGTAGCACATTTTACTATTTTTGGCAGTTTTTCAGGTCCTGAACTTCCGGATAATTTTTGAGGCCCTAAATGATGTTTTTAGGGAAAATAGAGAGCCCAAAAAATTTCCAAATCAAATTGCTTGTTTGTTTTTGGCCTACTCTTTGAGATCTTTGAAAAAAGGTGTTATGATATCCAAACGAAGATCATATGACAAAGTTACAACCCTGGGAAATTGATGTACCAATTTACCCAAACGAGGCCCACAGTTTTTGTGCTTCATCTCCTAGGGTTAGGTTTGATGTTTAGGGTTTTCCATTATTTCTCAATAATAAATAAGCATTGGAGCCACATTGTAACACAGTTCAGAGGCATGTAGCGACCACATCTCTTTTTAAAGATAAGTTACCATCGTCGAAGCTAGTCTTATTTCCATTATGTTTGTAAGCATATTTTAGTATTTGATATTATTGAAAGGAAGTGTTGTTTCTGCTGCATCTTTGTATTTATGGTTATATCTGTAATTTGTTACGTTCCTATTTAAATTCAGATAAGGTTAACACAACAACACATCTTCAACAAGATTCATACAATCACATATAAAATAGTTCATACACAAATACGTAAGTTAAATAACATACATTACTAAAGTAACCAGAATAGTTGACCTAGAATAACAATATATGCATGAAAACGTGCTGGCTTAGTTATATTATTAAGTGAAAGTTTCGTTCATACATATACCTTTGACAACCACTAGCCCCAATAATGGAACATTACAGTCAACATTGCCTGCTCCTCCATAGAGATGTCCTCGCTCTATGCTATGGAGAAGCCAAGGCTCGTCACAATAGTCTCCAATCCTTCTCTAAGAAATGCCTAGCCAGAATTTTGGCTCCCAAAATCCCTTCCTATGAGTTATGAGGTTCTAAATATAACAAAGGGTGGGATGACCCTTGACATTCCCCTTTGACTCTTGGACTACCCTCATGACTCTTCACATTACATAGTGACTGCTCACATTCCACTAATAACGCTTGGGATTTCACTTACAATATATTTACAAATAATAATACAATTTCCACATATACCCATGTGGGACAAAATAGGCTTGAGTTAGTCTAACAAGACAAACACCATCACTCGGGGTCTTGGGGAAAGAAAAACTCGGCAACATCCTCTTGATGGTCTTCGGTGACGAAATGATACCAAGCTTGGAGCTAAGTTATTATGTTCCCCTATTGTTTGGTGATGTATTTCTTGAAACAGATTCTTGCCTCCATGACTTCTCTGTATATGGTTCTGGAACCTCTATCCAACTCATCTTGAAGCATGCACATCATTATCCTGAGTGTGGCTAGACCACTGGTGTACTTCTGCATGTTCTCTGTGCTCAACTGCACGTCATCATTGGTGGCCTTGCACATCAACTTCTCTATGTACCTATCAACCTCTAACATGACTTGGTTCTTCTTCATGGCTTGAGTGAGGGTTCCAATTGAAAGGATTTTGTGTGTCCTCACTATGACATCTAGACTCTTGAACAATCATGCATAGGAAGCCTTAATGCTGATGATGAGCAGAGGGAGCTGCTCATAATTCCATATCAACATCCAAATCCATGCTTTATCTAGCTCTGCCTATAGCTTCATCATCTTTTGAAAGTAAATCGAGGCTTCCTTATACCTTATTTTCCATTCTTGTACATGTGTGATAGCAGTGTGGATGTCTTTGAGACTTTGGGCTATCTTTGCACACTACTACTGATAACCATGTAGTTGCACAACCGCCTTGTGCACGGTGACAAATATACCATACAGTTTCTGCATGGTGGTCTCAAGAGTCAATACTTCAACAAGCATTGCTTTTCTCATCTCTACCATAAAAGATCCTACATATTTCTCTATTTTGTGCCTGGCTTGTTGCAAGTCCATTGCCATCCGATCATTCTCTGATATCAAGAACTTGATTGTTGAACTCATGGCTTTTGCATAAGACTTAGAAGCATCATCAATGGCAGCTGGATGTCTTCTAACATATGGAACAATCACCCTTTCTTCTATGTGTGTAGGTGATGCATTATCATCCAGAGCTGATTGGTTCGTGCTATACAATCCTTTGCCATGACTCATCAAATGACATATTGTACACATCCATCTCCAGATTATCATCAAGGAGGACAACTTCTCCTTTCTCGTTCAAGACTAGTTTTGATTCTGGAGGTGGCAGAGACTGTTTAGCGACCTCAGATGCTTTCGACATGAGGTGAGTGTCTTGGTCCTATGGCTCCTGTTCCAACTCCATATCCATTGCTTCAACCATCTGCTCAATCTATTGAGCAATTTCCTAAACCTGCACCTGCTCACCCTCTTCTTCATCTACTGGTTGCTTTGATTCCTTAACCTGTATAGGCACAATTTTCTCTATTAGTGGACCTTGCCTTTCCTCCTGTTCCTATTTATGCTTCTCTTCCCTTTCTCTCCTCCTCAACTCCAGCTCTTCTTTTAGGTTCTTTTCTGTTTCCTGCAACTTCCTCTCTTTATCTTCCAACCTTTGCTTCTCTCTCTTCCTCCGTTCTAATCTCCTTTCACGTTGTTGCCTCTTCGCCTCTATTTCCAAAGATACTTTCTCAACAAGAGGATCTACTTTGAACTTTTATATTTTCTCAGCCTCTGCACTTTCAACAATCTTCCTCTTGCCTTTGTCTTGCATCAGTTTTCTGCGCACTGCTGTGGTTATTCTTGCTTCCTATGGTGTTGCTGCCTACAATGTTGCTTTCCATTCTACAACCATTCTGACCAGCTCATTAAGCTTAGAGGAGTTGTAGTAATACCTCCAAGGGTCTTCCTCTAGCCAATGACATGCCCCATGGATCCATGGATAATACACCTTCGCATAGTGGTTCTTGCATATGTAGTGGGGATCATACTGATTGAAACTCTTGGTTCCGAACTCAAACTTCTTCAAGTCCTTGGAATCAGCATCCGCATCCTTCAATCTTTGGACCTCGTAAAATCCAATCCACAAAGGAAGAGCAGGCCATGGTGCCTTCTTCCTCTTATGTAGTCCTGCTGATAACCTTGTGGAGATGTGATATGTAACCTATTTCTTGACCAACTTATCTATTGAAAAACTTGGTAGCACATGTAGAGGCTTCTCTCCGCCAAACATCTTGATGAAGGTGCCATCGGGTGAGACACACCAATCTGAAATGTTAATCAATGCCTGCATCGCTTCTTGGGACATGCAAGGTGGATCCTATTCAAATATCATCTTGTACACCGAGGTGATGAAGCGTTTAGACAACCTCACCATGACTCCTCAGTAGCTGCACTCAGAGAGAAACATGCAATAGATGTTCATAGCATCATTTGATGGTGTCCATGTCTAACCCATGCTAGGGAACTACTATTGGGTGCAGATTGCAGAAAGCAGATACACAAACATAAAGAATCTTGCTTGCTCATTCTTAGTCGAACTCTGAGCATTAGACACATGCAATTTCAGCTGAAGAGCCAACATGGCCAACTAGTTGAATGGCCTTCCTTCATTTTCCAATGGATACAACATAACCGACCAACTTTGCAGAAAGCTCTCTGTGCTCTCTTGACCATACAAGCGGCA
The DNA here is from genome assembly GCA_000404065.3 of Pinus taeda. Taxonomy (NCBI): domain Eukaryota; kingdom Viridiplantae; phylum Streptophyta; class Pinopsida; order Pinales; family Pinaceae; genus Pinus; species Pinus taeda. The sequence goes on along the minus strand of APFE031741681.1, from coordinate 517,854 downwards.
TGAAAAGACAACAAAGATTTGGTAGGCCTTCTTGAGTGACTTAGTCTTGTATACCTGGTTGGGTGTCACCCTAAACTTTGATGGCCCTTTAACCCAATGCTTCATGATGTATCTAGTGTTCACATTGCTGATGGGAGTATAGAAGAGTGCATCCATGTGGTTCACCAACTATGGCAAGTGATACACCTGATGGTATTTTTTCTGTCTGGAAGGTGGCAAGATTAGTTTCACTGGCTTTTCTCAATGTCATCGTCTTGAGATCGATATGTGAGACAATCTAGTGAATAATGTCTGCACATGGGAAGGCAGGAAACCTGCATGCAACCCTGTACAAGCCTAACTTGTGAATGTTGACATAGAACTGTTGATCTTCCAGATCTTACTTGAAATTGCCTACAAATTTGTCCTTTCTTTCCTGCCATGTAATCTTCATGTCCTTCTCTATGAAAAATTGTGTGTCTGCATAGGCTGGCAAGTTCATGGACACATGCTCAACTACATCTCCAGTGCTACTCTCTATAATATCCTTTGAACTAGCTCTCTTGGAAACCATGTTGCCTAAACTGCTGAGAAGCTGCTCAACAAATAATGTACCTAGAGACAAAGCAGACACTCATGAAAAAAAAATGTCATATTAAAATCAAAATCACTTCAGGGACCGATCATTCAACAAACTAGGCAACTTCTGGGAAATATTTCACAATTGCGACTCCTAGAGGTGAGGGAATGTCAGCTGGATCTACGCATTGTGCAGTCCTAGCTGCCAGTGAGAGGTATTGATGATTGGAACTACAGAGAGCACAGTCCAGCATGGATTGTTGAGGAATGGAACTGTGCAATGCGTTTTTCAGTCTGGCTTGATGCTGGCTGGGACTGCGCATTGCACAATCCTAGTGGGAAAGACTCAAGGACTGGCTCCTAGAACAACACAATGCGTAGTTGGAGTCAGTCACTGGTAGCCTCTGTGTAATTCCTAGATCCAAGGCAGAGCCTTGAGTTCCAGAAATGTGAGGTGCATGTTGGGAAGAGCTAGATCCGGTCCAAGGCAGCCTAGATATGCCTAAGGGCAATTTGAAAACAAGTAGATATGAATGCATGAGTGAAGGATGGTGCAGGTTTGAGTGAATGGTAATGCATGCAGTCAAAACAAATGCAAGAATTAGTCAAATAGATGAACAACGATGCTTGTGAGGAGAGTCACTACAATGATGACTGTTAGTGCAAAAACTGGGTTATGCATGTGATGCTTAGGAAAGGCAATGAAAAACTTAAAAAAGTACTTCTACAAGTTAAAAAAAAACTAAAACTCTAGTAGTCATTGAACAAAGCATGCAAAACATCAATCACACAAGCCAAGGAAAGAAAAGCAACAAAAAAAGCGACAATAGACTTGAAAAGCAAAACTTACACGGAAAAGTTGTGCTGGCTGTGCCGAAGGTTCCTAGATGCCTCGAGAATGCCACAACTCAAAGACTGAATGTGAAAATAAGCTCTGGAAGTGTCTATTAAATAGATTTGATTGATTTAGGGTTTATGATGCGTAGGCCAAAAATCTAGGAAAAAGCGACAAGTGGCGACAATTTCTAAATTAACTCAAGTGTAACTCCCACTGCTAAAATAGATCCCTATCTTTTAGGGATGCTTTTTGATATTTTGTTTTTTGGGAAGGGCTACCATGCATGCATGGATAAATTGCATAGTTCTGGGGGGAGCTACATAACCTGCTAGCACATGCATCAGAAAACAACTGAAGGAATGCTTCTGCATAATTCCTGGCCTAAGTGGCTCTAACTGCCTCTCATGCTCTGTGCAATTTCCCAACTGAAGACAAGTTTCTAGCTGGGTTTGCGAATTTCTAGAGCCGAAGATCACTATTGGGTTACACTGTGCATTTCTTGAGAGCAAGGTTGGTTGCTCTCTAGGATTACGCAGATTGCCAAGGTAGTGGAAGGACTAGATTGTAACAAAGTCAAAGGAGGTCAGCTTATGGTTAATCAGAAAGAAAGTAAGCAAACACAAGCTATATAGCAAAAGATAAACTCAAATGAAAGCACAAGTACCTGGGCAGTGCAAGACAAGTTGCTAAGAATTTGGTAGGGAGGCTCCAAAACGAAGCGAAAGAAAAATTTCAGAGGGTAGTTGTAGCTGCTACGACACCACCCTAAATCTACAGACAATCTCTCTTGAGATGATCCTTACCACATATCCAACACTACAACCGTCCCTTACCATCACCCTTGTTCTGCTGTTCTTTAGGATGAGGTCCATTAAACTTCTTGTAAGGTGCAACATTTTCTTTCTCACCTGCATCCTGAGGTCTTGTCCACTTTGGATTCCATTTACCTTTAGCTTTTTTTTTCCCTTTCCAACGTTGCTAAGACTTTGTCTTGAAATTTGATTGCTCATAAAAGTGCTTCAATTTACCAATGACTTCTTCAAGTTACCGAGGCTCATCATACTCAATCTGATATCTAAATGCTAATGGAAATCCATTGAAAAATCTTTGAACTTTGGATTTTTCATCTTTAAGATATGGTACATACCTCAATAACTCCAGGAACTTGGTCATATACTCCTCATCCATCATCAAACCCATCTTTAGCTCATACAATTCCTTGGCTTTGTTGTTGTAGTACCTTTGTGACAAATATTTCTTCTTGAAAAGTCTCTTGAATTCATGCCAACTACACTCCTCTGTCTTGATGTCTCTAAATCGCTTCACATCATCCCACTAGATTTATGCTTTCCCTTTGTGACTAAACATAGATATTATGGTCTTCATATTCTCTGTGTACTCATGCATCTCAAAGAACTTCTCCATCCCGAGTAGCCATGCCTCTGCATCCTCCGACTTCTTCAAATCCCCATCAAAGGTAGGTGGCTTTACTTTCTTGAACTCATTCGGTAAATATCCCCTATCAATCCTCTTGTAAGGATGATAAAAATGATGACCATGGTACCTCTCAAAACCATAACTAGAACAAAACGTGTTCCCATCACCTCTCCTATGCAATGTATCCATGAACGTGCCATTTCTGATCGTGCCATCTCTATCTAACCTATACCCACCAAGAGATCCACTGCCATATGCCCCATTAGTTTTATCCTCCTGCCCATGGCTGATCCTAAGCGGTCCCTGTCTTAGCAAATATGACAAACTCTGAAGGATAACTACATTAACTTATGCTTGTTTCTCCCATTCCTGCATTATTTTGTCATTATCTTCTTTGCAAATTCTTATTTATGCCTTCAAACTTCTCAATGTGTTTGCTAAGTCAGAAGAGTGCCCACCACCATGCTACCCATCTAATGCATAGGAAGCGTCTCGTGAACTATAGTATACCATGTTGCTATATTTGATCTTGTTCTTGCAAGTGTACCATGACAACTTAAAACAAAACATAACATAATCAACATACCTTAGTATTGTTCATGGGAGGATACTTCAACTGCAAGATCAACCAAATTAGCGCAATACATGTCTAAAAATAATCATAGCATTATATAAACATCATCTCAATCATCGACCAATTACCATGCATGACTATACCAACCACATACGATGACCTCATGCATGACAACTATAACCATGTCAATGTATGCATAATGACATATAAACACTGACATGAATAACAAGTTCATAACCAACACACACTCACAAAAAATACATCCAAGAACAAAACCATCTACTTTAACATGGAAACACAACTGAAATGATGCCTACAAAACAAGAACATAAACCACAAGCATAAAGAACACATATGCAACCGATATGTATGCAAGACCAAAATATTCCTCCCACCCAGTCCAAGGGGTGAACCATACTGTGATACCACTATGTAACACTCTCCTCCCATATTTACCTAAGATAACCATTCCACTAGGGTAAACATGTGAGGAAGAGTTACTATGATGTGATTCAACTTCCCATGTACAATTAAGGAGGTGGAACCGACTAAATAAAATCCAACCTAACCTTTCTCGGGAGCTACAAAACCTTTAGGAGACAACCAACCCTTCTAGGTGCCCAACCCCTAACAAAACTTGTCATTTTACTGAGGTAGATCCCCAATCATTCCAATGGAAACCCATGCATTAGAATGAGACCCTCCAATTGCTCCCACAACAAGTAATGGATGTGAATGTGGCCATTTTCAGGTAGTTCTGAGCCAACAATCCCAGATTCTGTCCCACTTTTCAGGGCTAGGTCTCAGGCCTTTTCCCATAAATTCATGAAAATTCTGGAAATGATATATAACAATGAATTAAAGATACTAATGCAAACATTTGTACAAGTACTTGACCTAACCCCTCCTAACCATGACAAGCATTTCATCAAACATATCACAAACATGTATTCTACATGTCATAACCACATATATGAGCATAGGGGTCTCATACTTATATGAGAATAATCAAGAAGAATTGATGCCTTATCACAATAGATGCATTAATAGAACAGTTATATTTTCATTTATTATATCATATAATCATTCACATTTCATGTACTAATCAAATCATGATGAGAGGTATAACCAAAGTCTTTCATGAACCATGCTTATAACCAGCATATAACCAACATAATAACAATAATAGAACAACCTCTAAAACCACACCTTAACAAGTTGTTGTGCTATACAACAACCCCCCATTTCATAAAATTTTACTTTCAAAACTATAATATGAAATGGGTCCCTTTTAGATTAAATTGGTATCAATTTATCATTCCTCAAAAGGTCTGGAAGCAAACAAAACATTATAAACCTTTTGAGTTAATATATAATCGGTCTTATAATAAAAAATGAATAATTCTTTATTATTGTGATAAAGCGATCACAAGATCGCATATCGCAATAGCAAAGGATGCATAACAAAAGACCCATTGGTTTTCCCCGATGCGACAAGCGCGAATAACTATCGGCTATCGGGAAAATAAGAAATCATAACAAAAGGCCCTTCTCTTTGCTCCAATGCGATATCGCTATCGGCGATCGGGGAGTGTGATATGTATGCAACGAAAAGTCTTCTCCTAAAAGCTCCCGATGCGAATTAGCGATATCGCTATCGGCGATCAGGGATTCCACAATAACATAAATGAAACCACTCAAGCATTCCTCTGATCCCCAATTGCGATAAAGCTAAGCGCAACTTTCAAAAAGGATTGATATGGCTTGGGTATATTGTCTTAATTATTATTAAAAGCCTTTCTCTTCCCGATAGTGATTCACTTGCGCCCAACCGCCAAAAAATCAAATCCATGCTTAAATGGACTATTCGGCAAATAAAGGATATGATGAGCATTTAAATGATTGACAGGTTTAAACGGCCAATTAATGGAGCAGTTATGCCAAAATCTCTTCAGAGATTGTATCCACGGGAGCCTTATGTTAATCCTCCATTATTCATTGATTGGCATAATTATTCCATACTTGGTTTTTGCCATCTATTCTCCGCATTATGTTCATTTTATCTCCTATGCAGAGCTCCTCCGCAGTAGCGAATTCAGGCCACACGGGGAAGAAATCTAAGAAATTTGGAACAGCTTCAGCCTCTGTGGTAACAGGACAACATGTTGCCGATCCGGGACCAATTAAAAAAGGATTAATCTTAGACACCACATGTCTTGGTCTCGGTAATACTACTTGGCAGAGCATCTAAAACTTGGTCGAAGCTAAAGAACCTCAGCAAACATCGGTACAAGCTACAGCAGGTTCGAACCGGAAATTCGAGGCTACTCTAAAGGATTTGGTCGATTCTTACCTACACAGGATAGTGGCTCGAGAGCAAATTCTTCCATACACAGATGTGGTTAGATGGGTAGTTGAAGAAATTCCAATTACGAATAGAACATTCTGCACTATTGATGGGAGAGTATTCGGTTCGTTTCAGCCCAATGATTTGAGACAAATGTACCATTTGCCCGAACCAGAGAATAAGTATAACAAAGCATTTCTGGAGAAGTTCAGAGATGAAAATGAAACTGAGTCAGCGCCTATACGGGAATGGAGACAGAACCCAGTGAAACACAAGCATGAGTCTTCAGGTAAGTACTCTGTCGATTCCTTGTGTTCTCCTTATTATTATGCTGGAGCTATGATGTGTCGAATTTGGGGGTTGCATGACTGCTCAAAATTTTCCATAGAAATGGTACCTTTGATGGAAGCAGCATGCAATAGTGAAATCATGGACTGGGGGAATATATTATCTGATAAGTTAGCAACAACTATTCTTGAGTTCATAAACAAATCCCGTGTTACTGATAGATTTGTCCCTCCATTTTACTTTAGTGCCTACATCTTAGACACCCTTTGTTTTAATTCCGAATTTCCTGTGCTAGGGTGGAGATGGACTCCACAGGACCCCATGCCCATTCATATCTATCACCAGAAGTTGTGGAAAGCCCATTATAAACACCACTTATATCAAGTCTGCAATGGATTCATGCTACCTATTTACTATGCAATTTTTAATAAACCTGCCCCTAAGATTTCCTCTCAAGCAGAGATTGACTTGACAGCCTTAGGAACCTGGTTCAGAGAAGAAAAATTTACGTATGTAAGAGTTTTCGGAAGTCAGGCCAGGCCTCATGTCCTCCCCTTGTATATACCAGACAAACTATTAGCTCGAGAGATAGCATATCAGCTTACATCCGCATCAGCTACAAAGACTCTAAGGAATTCAAAGAAACAAGTCTGGCCTCCTTTTCCTCTAAGGTGTGGCGTCTACACTCTGCATGATTACAAGCATGGAGAGAAAGAGGCGGAAAAGATTAATATACTGAATCTCGCCACTCTTCCTAACAGACACTTTGATCCAAACAAAGTCATCTATAATGTTCTAGAGCAGGCCAAACTCACTAAATTTGAACATAAAGAAGATGAGTTTGATGACCTATTCTCCTCGGCCGAGTCGCTATTTCAGGTGCAAGCGATAGCTAAAATGAAATACCACGACGACGGGTTAGTTGAATTTAACAAAATTAGAGAGCAGAGGTTGCAAACTCTGCCTCTAGATTTGTTAGCCACTGCCCCGATGACACAGTCAACTGAGCCTGAACAACAACTTACCAATGAACCTCCTGCTACATCAGAAATTTTTGAAGAAGTCCAAAGAAGAGAGCAGGAGGAACTTCGGAGGAAAGAATAGGAGGAAGCACAGAGGAAAGACAAAGAGGAAGCGAAAAGGAAAGAACAAGAATGAATATGTGAGGAGGAACAGAGAAGGCAGCAGGAGTAGAGTAGAAAGGATGTGAATGTCGACACTCAGATTGACCCAAGATTGCTCCAGGAATGGCAACAATTTGATTCAATTATAAGCAATCTTGAGAGCTCAAGGGATGCCGATACATCCAAAGCGGCTGATACATAGGATACAACATCGAAAGAGGTTCCAAGCGAAGGAACCAGCGGTCTACCCCCTACTACAGAATTAGAAATAATTCCCAAGGATCCTTCGGATCAAATCATTTTGCAGGTGGAGGATATTCCTCCATTGCATGTCTTCTGTAGCCCAAAACACAGGGCTGTAATAAAGTGACAGCGGAAAAAAAGAAGGATTGATTAACCTTCCCTATTCCCTGAACAAACAGTAATAGCCAATGTAGTTTGGAAGGAAGAATTCGATCCTTCCGATGACCTGACAAAGTTGTCCCAATATGCTGGAGCCTATTCGGCGGCCACCATGGACAAGGCATCAGAGGTGAGCAATTTGTTAAAAGAAAAGGACCAGGTGATCGCTTCATTACAAACACAGCTATCGGAAGCACAGTAGAAAGCAGAACAACTACAACAGCAATTGTCCATGCAACAACAGTTAAATAACAAACTGAACAAACAGTTGCATGAAGAGAAACAGAGGGCATATTCGGGAGCGATTCAGAGATAGAAATAATTATCGGAGGCATTAGGAAAATTGAAGACAATGAATGAATAGATGGTAAAAACAAAAGATGAGCAAATTGCTCAATTATAAGCTCAAATAGAGAAGTTCAAGAGTCTTCCCTAGCCTGCTGATTTCAGAGCAGAGGCAATACAGATTAATAAGGCACTGATAACACAAATAAGATTGTTGTGTCATAAAATTGCTCAAGTTGAACCTCTATGTGACATAACAACATCTATAATAGATAAATCAGTTGATGCCAGACAGGACTTAGAGCAGGCCGATGAGACCTTAACGGATTTTCTTACTTGGCAGGACACTAATGAGGGAGAGGCAGCGAACTTGCCTAAAATCTTAGAATCCCATAAAGAAATTCTATTCATGGAGTGGCAGTCCCAATTGATGAAGGCAGAAAGAGCAGTTTCTAGATGCAAATTATCTACGAACAATTTGATTGATTTGATTAACAATACTCTCTATTTATCTAACATGATCTCTCAATGTACACCAGGTAAATTACCATCGGCCAAAACATTGGAGCAATCATGTTACCAAGAGCTAGAAAAGAATGGGAGATTGATCACAGGGATTAAAAGTTTAACTTGGGACACGTATTGGTTGTTCCTAGTAAAACCATACAGCCAGAGAGCCGCCCTCAAGTGCCTAACAGATGCAATCGGGTGTATCATTCCCGATATACATGATGCCACATATTCTGCTCAAATCAATTCTCGTCTCGGCCGCCCTCAAGAAGTGGAACCAATGCTGGCGATATGCGAACTCAGGTCAAAAGGCAAACAGTCAGAGTGATGAATCATGCTGCCGACTACCAGATTGCTGTGGGGAGATATTCAAGATCGAGTTATACCAATTTAGTAGCATTTTAATTTTTTAGTTTGTTAGTTTAATTTAGTATTTATAGACCCTTTCATGTATTTAGAAAGGGTCGTAAGTTTTTGTATATGACTTAAGCCTGAAGTTACACTACTATACTTCAGGCATATTCTTTTAAAGACTGGACCAATTATTCCAATTTTGATAACGAAGCTTTTATGTGGATGTGCACTACTGCCTTTATTTAAAAGTATTTCTGAGTCGGAAGAAGGAATTCGAATTGCGATTGATGTTGGGAATGATTTGCAACACATATGGTACTACTATCTATGTCTGAATTCATTTTTTTTATGTGAATTGTTATTTGATCATTCTTGCTATTATTGAATATATGCATGTGTTTTAACAACAGTCTTTCTACTTTCCACTACTGGATGTTTACAACCTGCTATTCTTCTAATCATACATGTATCAGTAATATAAAAAAAGAGAAGTGTAACAATGTTTTATTAATTACTTCGTTCAACTACTTGAACGAAGCAATTATTATTTAAATGAATGTCTATGTTTATTGAATAGTGTCATCTATATGCCTATTGACGAACACAGATCATCAAACGTTGCACTTAAGAATAGAATCTTCCCGGGATAGAATAGTCATTTGTGTTTTCACTTATAGATTAAGTCCTCCATTCATTATCACTCATTAGAAAACTAATCACTCATCCACCCCTTTTATTCATTATTGGGAAACTGGTCCCATTATATCCAGTCGGAGCCACCATCCCAAACGGAAAAGGAGCTGTATTAAGGTCTGGACCGGGTGGTTATCCCCCGATGTTGATGCAACGATTTTCGAGGCCTCAACACAAGTAAATTTACACATAAAACAAAAGAGGAAAAATATCTCTTATTAACATATGCAAAATTCAACCAAGCAAGGGACTTCCATGTACCACCCAACCATAGATTAGGCTGAACCAAATATTTATTTTAGCCAATCACCCTCCTGCCATATTCCAAGAATGAATGTGGGACTCACAATAGAACCAATCAAGGTTTCCTCGGGCTATACTCTATATCCACCAAGATATTCCTAGTCCCAAAATCCTCATTAATACAACCAAGCGTTATCGCAATCCCATCATATCACTAGGCCCTAAACAAGAATGGATGCATCTAGATCTCTCCAACTAAACCATGAGTAATTTATCCGTCTCCGTCTCTAGGATTTACCATATATTGCACCATTCACCGATCGAGGATTCCTCATCCTAGTAAGGCTCCACCCTCTAGGCTTTATCGTATTTCCTGCCATTCACTAGTGGATGATTCCTAAGCCTAAGGATTGCATACACAATCAAGTTGTATCGTAGTCCCATCTTTACTGATCCAAAGATTCTTTGACCTTTTGTTTCTCCCCTGAGACCATACCACCTAGTTTCAAAAAACCATTCGACAATCTAGCTCAACCAAAACAAGAGAACCCCATCACACCATGGCTATCTGGAAATGGCAAGGCAATGCTGCAAACCACTGTCACACCTGGAAAGACTCATGCCAATGAAAACAAGAGAACCAAAAACACACATGCATGGAGCATGCATGCCAAAACTAGCAAGGAAATCATACATGCATCTCGATACCTGCAAGTAATATTGTTGTAGATGCTTGATCCCGCTCTTCCTTGCTTGATATTTTCTTCGCTTTGCTTTCTTGTCCTTCCTTTACCTTCATTCCTCCAATACTAGAGTGCTCCAATAATACTCTAAGTGTCCAAGGGTATGAGAGAGAATAGAGAGAGAGATCTCCAAAATTAGACCGACAAAAGGTTGTAAAATGATCATCATAAGCCTTTTTATTGATGAGGCCTCTATTTTATTCATTTTCCATTATTTTTCGTTAATTTTCCTCCTCACATGCGACCTTTGACCTTTGACCTTCCTTTTCTCCCATTTTCCATTATTTTCAAAAATAAAATGCCAATTAATGCCTCTTGCCTTTCCAAAGCCTTTTCTAATTTTCCTTAGCCACATTAAACCAAATGAACACCCACACTAGGATGTTTTTCCCAACATTAATATTGGAATATGTGTTCCATGACCTTGATTATTATTTTGCCTTTATTAACTTTATTACATGGATTTTTGACCAAATTTGTTACAAGAACCCTTACAAAACAGACCCCTTCCGCGGATCTTGAGGATATGCCATGTCATCTCTTGACATCATCCTGCCATGTGGCATCCTCTGAGTGGTGCCAAGTGTCACCCAAAAGTAGGTCACTTGGCCACCCAAATGGGCCAAATTCACCTACCATGTGTGTGTTTTCCAATGTGCCATGTGAGATTCTTACCACATCATTTCCACTTGGTGCCATCAATCATCCTACTTGTACTGACATGTCATCTAGGGTGCAACAACTGTGAATGAGAAAATTCGATATCTAACTATTCTGGAAATTGGAAAAATTGCTACATGCTTGGAGGCTTAGATACCTAGATACACTTCCTGATGCCACATCAACTAGCCAACTCAACTCCTAAGTCATCACATCAACTAACCTATAGTTGTCACTTATCATCTTTTCCACATGGATTCCACATGATTGTTGGCATGAGGAAATCTAGTATCCGACACTTTCCTATGGTTTCCTTTGTCATTCCTTCAAAAATCTCAGATTCATGGATACACTATTCACTACGGAATCATTCTTTACCAGTGCCTTGACTCTGCACACTTTTCCATTTGAATCCAGTTCAAGAAAAATAATGAAACCCCCAGTTGCTTCACACTTCCCGAATAAGTCTGAATGAATTTGGTTCTAGAAAAATAATAGAACCCCTTGATACTTTGGACTTCCCAGATATGTCTGTGTGAATCTGGCTAAGGAAAAATAATACAACGTTGGATTTCTCATATGTGCCCAAATAACTTGAATACCTTAGCAAGCATAAACTTCCTTCACTTCAAAACACTTTTTCTCATCAATCCTTGGGATTTTAACTAAGTGCTATATACTATTGGAAAGACCTTTGAGAGGGCTATCCAATTAAACGCAATGGCAAGGTCATTTGAATAGTTTACACGTAGATAAAATTCCTTCAAATATAGACTACATCTCATTAGTAATAATAATCAACAAAATCCCCATAGACTTGTATTCACTTATTCTCTTGACATCAATTACTAAACTTGGCATTAATGACTAAAATTAACATCAATGCCAACAAATTTCTCAACACACTTTTGTGTGACTAATTTTTCATGATAGAAATATTACATAGGAATGATATCTACCAATATTCTAGCATAATTAGTTTATTAATCTTCGAATATGCTTACCACACAATGCATAAGTTGTAAAGAAATCCTAAAAGCACTAACTTATGTATTCTAGATGTGAGATAACTACTCATAAAGACAAGGTTATTCAACCACTTTGAGAGAAGATAACGATTCCTAACATGGAAAGAAATCCAAAGAGATTTAACATGTGTAATGTAGATGTAATATACATACTCAAAAATGACGGAGTATTTAGGCACTTATGTATATATGTGGAGAAATATCTATCCAAGAAATTTTATTCATAGGATCATGCTATACCGAATGAATGGGCTTGATATATGTGAAAATGAACACTCCTGGGTTGGTCACTGGAGTAGTTGGGAGCACAATTTATTCTCCCATGTGCTCAAGTTAAATTCCAAAGGACATGTGATAAGGCTTGAAGAGTAAGTTTCGCCACCCATGTGATGTCTCAACTATTGCTAAGTCATAAAATATTTGTATATCCAGAATTTCTCCCCCATATTGGGCTATAAAAAACTTCTAAAAAAACAACAATTAAAAGTACACAACAAATTGTTTTTAGAAATATTGGAGCAATAATTTAAGGTTATGTAACACTCCCTCCCACTCTATTGGATAAACCAAGCTAAATGGAATGTGATACTTTCATTTAACCTGATCTCCATGGTCTCTTTATGAAGGTGGGGTTCTAAAAATCCTTAATTTTAGAAGTTATTAAATCAAATTCAGATACTACAATTGGATCAAACTTGTTAAAGACTTTCTAAAAATGTAAAATTTATCTCGATATGATGTTAGGATCAAAAGTTATTGCCATTTACAGCTTGGACCCTTAATTCCCTTGCCACATCAACAACTCTCCATGTGACATATGTGGTGCTGCCACATAAGCATGTCAAGTTGGCACACACTTTCTTAGTCAACATGCTATCACCATGTCACATGGAATGAGTTATACTTGCGGACAAATCTAACCTTCCTAGGAGTCTAAGACTCTCTAATGACAAACAAACCAAAAAAGAGCTATCCTTCTCTAGATACAAATCATTCTACGAGAATTCAAATGTTTTCGATCTTACCTTAGGTCCCACGCTTGTTGTAGCAGTCCAGCCATACTGATCCAGATGAGCTCCTCCTTCACTTTCAGACCTGCATACACTAACAAAGCAAACGATTACATAGCATCTGAATATTTCATAAAACAAAGCATATTCATCACATAGACCAAGGAGTACATGAAATAATTCATTAACAACAAATCATTGAGAAGAATGGACTTATTTGTATTAAGGAAACAAAAAAGGAACCATTACAATCTGAGCCTTGGTGTTGTGCAAGCTCCTCCCAGGGTCCAACAAGAGATTTCCTCTACTTTGACAAGCTCACCCACTCCCAATATGGCAACAAGGAAGGATAGTGATCTCTCCTCACAAGTCAAAAATGGAAGTCCTAATTCCAGCAGCATTTACCCTTTAGAATGTTCAGCTTTCAACCTCCCCTCCTCTGGCCCAATGCCTGTATTTATAGTATTCTAGAGGAGGTTATTCAGTTCCAACATCAATGGGATACTCCCTCTTTTGGATGGGGTAGCTCCTCTCTTGATGGGATAAGCTCCTCTATCATAGGGGTGCATGAACCATCTGGAGGCGCTCAATACACGTCAAAAACTCTTCTAGAAGGCTCTAGAAGTGACCACAAGTAACTTTTTAAAGATGAAACTTGCGCCTTTTGACCTTTACAGGGGTACGCACCCAACCTTTAGCTTACAGAGCGTATTAATACGCAGGTCTAATGTATTTGGAGTGCGTACACGCAGGCAAGGTAGAGAGAACCTGCGTACCCAGAGATAAACATGTTTTCAAGTGACTTTCTCTATCTTTGAAGTTTTGACATGAAGAGCAGAGGTATGGGGCTTGACAAAGAGGACAATGTGGCTATTGATGAGGCCACATAAACTGCAGATAGTCAGGGTGACAAATTTCAGTGTAACAGGTGTCATAAATCCTACCTCTTGATTTGATGGGCTTCATAAAGATTTGAAATGGTTTTACCTTGTTTTTGAGCTGCTTGACTGTGTGCGCCGCGTGCTCTTCCCAGTGCGCCGCGTGCGTTATATGTGTCACGCCTCTGTATTTGTTCAACGACGGGCTGGCTGTGTATGCGTCGAGCATGGTGTATGCGCCGCGCTCCTGCTTGTGTGCGCTGCGCTTCCCAAATCAGCTACCAACTCACTCAAACACTCACCAATCTCACTCTCCCACCTTTTGCAATGTCTTTCTAAGTCTCCAATGGCACAATGGCTTTGCTTTGGGCCACAATCTGTATTTATAGGCTTGATAGAAATTGGTTTGATTTTTTCCTCTTTAAAAACCCATTTTCTAATGTTTGTGTTCTGCACTTTTGCATTGACCTTTAAACACACTGATTTTTACTTTTTCCTTGAAATTTTGGCTCAAATGATGAAATCTTTGGCATTCCTTTGCGGGGATTGTGTGACTGGGCCTCTGGCTTTAACATCCATGACTGCATCTGAAAATGTCAACTGTTGATTTCTGGAAAATTTTGTCATAGTTGACCATGCTTGAATTTTCTTCAAAACAGAGTTTTGAAGAAGAGTCGATGTCTCTTGCAGTGATGATGAAGCTTTTTGTGCTGTAGGTGTACAAGGTCTCCCTCTGGCCTGCATGGCTTGTTTCTGGACATGTTTTCTCAAAGATCAAAGTGATGAATTTCTAGACTCAAACCAAAAATGACTTTGTCCTAAAATAGGACGAGCCCTTGACTATCATGAATTTCATTGAATTTGGACAAAGACCTGAACCAGCATGGGCCAGACTTGAGGGAAATGGACTAGAATCACTTTATCAGTCAGGTCATGGCATGTCCCTAGCGAAATGCAACTGGAAGAGAGGAGAAGGACACCTAATCATGAAATGCATAAAGAGTTTTGATCCTTGACGGAGGACTTGACTAGGCTAACTCTAACAGTGCCGAGTGAGGAGATGTTCAAAAACTCCATCTCTTCATGGATGTATCTATGCATGTAGTCACGGTATTTGAGTACCAGATGCAGCTCAGAATCTTTGATACCCAACTGTGTGCAAAGGGTATGAAAAATGTTTGTGAACTCCGGCACATCTTCGTCTCGTCCCTGCCGCAGTGTGGTGCATCTGAGGTATTTGTCGTCATAGCTTCTGACAAGGTAGTACTGCTCCTTGATGGCATCCCAGAAGTCATTCCATGTGGGTGCGGCTGAAAACAGTGAGCCTATACTTTCATCCTTCTGCTCGCAGTAGGTGTTACGCAGTAATTTTTCACCGTTGGTCACCGTCCTTGTCGCACCCCCGCTGTCACACATTGGAGGACACATTTACGGACCTGTGACCAGTGACATAACTTGAAAACACTTGCATTGAGGCCTCCTGAGTATGAAGTTCAATAACCCTGAAGACACCCTCTGAAGATTAACCTTGGAAAATGCCTTTTCCCCATTAGCGCGGGCCCACAGTATATTACCCCGCGCCAATGGCTCAGTCCTTACAAAGAGGGCGCGCCCATAAGCGCTCTGTCCCAGAGCACGGCCCGTGCCACACAAATTAGGCATGATTTTTGGCCAGCGCATGCTAGAATGCTTTTCCCCTTGCGACTCACTCAGTTCCCTGAAGGAAAAAGCCCACAAAAGCATCCGGGTTTCGGCTTTTCTATCAACGAAATGGCTATTATGAGACATTACCAAAACTCAAAATGTGTCCACATACAATGCATATCTCCTCTCCCCCCCATCTATAAAAGCCTGTCTCCACATAATGAACGAGCTAGTTCTAGTTTTTGGAGGCTAAAGCAAAAGAGTGAACAAGCTAGTGAGAGAGAGATATTTTTGAGCTAAGAGTTGAAAGAAAGGTTATGCTGCCGGATTGTGGAGAGAGAAAGTGACTTTGCAAGACGTGTCAGACTGAATGCCCACCCAGCTAGAGGAGTTTTACAGCGTCAAGCCTTAAGTGGTTGTAATTTCTTCTCTCATTTCTACTTAATGATAAGCGACTGTTATTATGGTTCCATTCATGTGTTCTACTGGTAATATGTGGATTATATCTTGCTTGACTGTTATATAGCTGTACGATTTTGGATTGTATGCTTGTTTGTGGGTTGTTCTTCATTTGTGCAGGTGTCTATGCGTGGATAGCGACCTGCCAGAGCTAGAGGATAGGAGCGACACTTCTCCCACAACAAACAAGCGTTGGATCCCAGGTTGGTCTCCCAGATCGACTTTTTAAATTGTATATTTAGGAACTTGCATGCAGCGTGATTGATTGTTGCTAGACCCCTGTGGGGCTAGTGGGATCCACCTCTGTCCGCAGAGGGGATTTACCTCCGCAACAAAGTTAACTCCTGGCCTAACATGGTATCAAAGCCAAGTCCCAAAATTAGCCTTTATTTGTAACTCCCTTATGCCATTTCCGTAATCTTCTCCATTTTTGCAGTCTATCGGGAATGGTTATGCCCTTATTCCTATTGAGGTACCATTCACTTCTATTACATGATTTTTCTAGTTATAAATATTTAGTATGTGCTGTGATTATTCAAGAATCCTTTTTCTGGGTGTGGAATTCAATTGAAACTTCTGAGATGGTTTGTGATTTTTTCTTGAATTGCTAAGCATTGAGGTATACTAGTGTAAGGTGTTCTCCCTCACTGCACATTTGACTCCTATAGTGTTTTTTGGTTCGTTCTAGTGCAAGATTACAACCTTTTGTTTGTGAATTTTGTAGTTTATGAATATTATAAATTGGGTCTTCAAGTTCACTATTGGCATACACAGTCCCCATCCTCAACTGTGCTCCTAACAATGGTTTCTCCTTCTGACTACGGTCCGGTCCCTCGCCATACCACACTCAGCTTCACTACCTCCCCACACAGGTGACTCCTTGCCTCACTCCCATAGAACCCTTGGCCCTCACAAGCTCCGTTCGAGTCACAATAGGGATCCATACCATAATTGGTTGGTGTCCTGCAACGATACCTCCAATACACCTATCCCAAGATCATCCTTGGGATTCCCTACGTTGTGCACAATATCCATCGATCACCAATCGTAGCTCCTCGTTATCGCACAACCAGATTCCTCACCACAATTGATTTCTCCCCTCCACCCTCTCACTCACAGTTGCCACAGTTGCTCAGAGCCTCGACCTCTCGGCCCTCTCCCTCGAGCCTTAGTCCTCGGCTCCAGTTGCTCATTATAACATGTTACTCCCCTATTCGACTCCCAATTGAACCTCCCCCACATACAACCTCCCCATAGTAAAAAATCCCCCAAGTAATACATCTGTCCTATATATCAGAGTGCAATTTTTAGAATTTTTACACCATAAGTGCATTTTTTAGACCAAAACTGCTTATTTTTCCACCAGAAGTACATTTTTTTTGCAATGCACATATTTTTAATGTAGTCATTGATATCTATTTTGGATTAGTTCTCTCAAGTAAAGAGAACTATCCTAAATGGTCATGGAAGATAAAACAAACTCTCATTCTCAATGAGTTGTGGAAAGGACTTTGTGTAGGAGACGGAGATAATGAACTTGCAAAGCCCACCTCTTATAAGGAGATCACCATTTGGGAAAACAAGAAAATAAAGGCCTATGCCTTGATTGCAGCATCTATAAATGAAGACGTGAATAGCCATATTTCACCATTTTCAAATGCTTTTGAAGCCTTACATAAGTTGAAGGAACTCTATGACTCACACTTTGAACTTGAAGTTATCCAATTGATGATTAAATTGTTCAATCTTGAAGTGAAAAATGATGACCCTCTTGCTTTAGCATCAAAAGTAAGATTTATTATGCATGATATCTAAATCACTGGTGTTCAAATAGGCATTCCTCTTATAGCTTATGTTAAGGCACTATATCCCACTTATTCAAATTATCTTAAGTCATTGCAAGGAAGTGGAAACCTCAAGGAGATTACTTTTGACTCCCTTGAGAAGAAGTTTGTTGAGAGAGAGAAGAATTTTGGGAAGAAGACAACTCCCTAGTCTTCTGAAGAAGTTGTGTGTCTTGCACATAAAGAGAAGAATCATGCACAAGATTCTTATAGTGGAAGAGGTGGCCGAAGAGGAAGAGGAAGAAGGAATTTTAGAGGCAGGGGGGGCAAACAGTTTCAAGGAGAAAAGTCTGATCTTCATTGCATATGTTGCAATAGAGATGGACATGATGCATCCAGATGTAAATAGCATTGGGACATAATTGAGTAGGAAAGAAATGAAGCTAAAGGTAAAACCCATGACAAAGAGAAAGGTAAACCACCTAAATCCTCTCATTATGTTGTGGCACATTGTAATTTTGGAGTAACTGAAGACTTGTTTAATGCTTCACATGCTTCATGGAAAAATGATTGGTTTCTTGATTTAGGAGAAACTTATCACATGACCTTTAGAAGAGATTTTTTTGAAGAATTTACTAACAATGTTGATGGAGTAATATACTTTTTAGACAAATCAAAACTCAAGCCATCAGGGCTTGGCACCATCAGGCTTAAATTGCCTGGTTTTCCCGATTTTCTTCTACATGATGTTTTATACCTCCCAGAGTTGAGGGGAAACTTGTTGTCCTTGTTCTACATATACCAGCAAGGACACTCCATTCATATGTTTGATGCCAATGTTGAGGTCAAAAAAGCATCAGATTGCTCACTTGTCATGACAGAGATAGAAGAAGAATGACTTCTAAAGATGCAAGGTACCTCTGCTTGTGCACAAAACTTCTCATACATTTCTCATTACGATGAAGGTACATTTCCATCAATTCTTTTATGAAATGCCATATTTGGACACTTGAGTTATGATAACCTTCGTATGTTGAAGAAAAGTGGTGTTACTAGTTTTCCTACAATTCCTAGGAAACTTAAGCAATGTGATGATTGTATTCTAGGAAAGCATAGAAAATGGTATTTTCATGATTTTCATTCCAGAGCACATAGAAAACTTGAACTTATTCATTCAGACTTATGTGGCCCAACGCATGTTCCTTCGGCAAATGGAAATAAATATATGATGACATTTATTGATGACTACACCATAATGCGTTGGGTTTATTTATTGAAGAACAAATTTGATTTTTTCAAACATTCAAAAACTTTCATGCATGGATTGAAAATTATGCACAATCTCATATTGGCTCTATCCACACTGATAATGGAAAAGAATACACTTCAAATGAATTTGAAAACTATCTTCACCAGCATGGGGCCAAACATCAAACAACTATGCCTTATAATCCCCAATAGAATGGAGTAGCTAAAAGAATGAACAGGACAATCTTAAATATGGTACGTTTCATGATGTTTTTCAAGAATGTAAAATTGATGTTTTGGGATGATGCAGTTCTATGTGCAGTATATATAAAGAATAGGTGTCCATCTAATGTTATTAGAAACAAAACTCCTTATGAAATGTGGTATGGCCACATTCCTTTGGTAAAACATCTCAGGGTCTTTGGTTCCACCTGTTATGCCTTGATATCAAAGGAACAAAGAAACAAACTTGGTGTAAGGAGTCATAAGTGCATCTTCTTGGGGTATTCAAATACATCCAAAGCATATCGTCTCTATGAGAAGTTAATAAGAAGTTTGTTGTATCTAGAGATGCAATATTTCTTGAATTTTCCAAGGTTGACAACGTTGTTGAGCCGCAACTTGATCACTTGGATAGATTCGAATATGCAAAGTCGTTCCAATAATTTGATAATCAAATTCCACATCTTGAAGGGGGGATTCCTATATTGGATCAATCTATGGAATCTTCTTTTGAATCACTCTCTCCCCCATATGAAGCTCCAACCACTGATGACAATTTGAGTGATCTGATTGATAGAATTGGGAGACTCAATCTTGATTCAGTCTCAACTCATTCAACTGAGCAGCATGGGCCATCTCAAAAAGGTCCTCCAAAATGGCTAACAAAGACACTTTAAAGTGTTCATCCTGTTGAGGTTGGAAAGTCAGGAACAAGAAATTCAACTAGGAAAAATGCAGGTGATGTAGACAATTCTGATTCACCTATTGATATGGATGTTTCTTATGATTGTGAATTGAATATATCTTTAGATTTTGAACCATCTTCCTTCAAAGAATTCACTTCTCATTATGAATGGAAATAAGCGATGCAAAAGGAGTATGATGCCTTGATAAAGAATGACACTTGGAAGTTGGTTGATCCTCCACTGGGAACCAAACCAATTGGCTACAAGTTGGTCTACAAGAACAAGTATAAATTTGATGGCTCACTTGACAAGCACAAAGGCAGACTTGTGGCAAAAGGTCTTTCACAAAATGAAGGGGTCAATTATGAGGAGACTTTATCCCCCACAACAAAATGGGCTACAATCTGGACACACTTTGCCTTGGCAACTCAAAACAGCTGGAATGTCCATCAAATGGATGTAACTTTTTTTTGCTTGAATGGAGATATGAAAGAGCATGTTTTTATGTCCCATCCAAAAGGATTTGTTGCGAAGGGCCAAGAACACAAGGTATGCAAGCTTGTGAAATCCTTGTATGGCCTCAAGCAAGCACCATGAGCTTGATATGAAAAGTTAACTAAGGATCTTTTGACACTTAACTTCAAACATTATGATCTTGATGGTGCAACTTTATTTGTCAAGAAAGTTGGCAAAAGAATTGTATATCTTGTGGTGTATGTAGATGATATTTTGATGACATGGAACAATGAGAGCTACATTACATCCATAAAGAAGGAATTGAGGAAAGGTTTTGAAATGACTGACTTGGGCTATGTTCACTACTATCTTGGTATTGAAGTAACTCAACATCCGAAGTTTATATTCCTCTCTCAGAAGAAGTACATTGGAGATCTATTGAACAAGTTTGGCATGGTTGAGTGCAATCCTTTGACTAATCCAATGGAATAGAACTTGAAACTCGCGTCCATTAAATGAAAAGAATTCGAGGATGCAAAAAAGTATAGACAACTTGTAGGAAGTCTCAACTACCTGACTACTACCAACTTCAGACATTTCATTTGTTGTTGGAATCCTCTCCAAATTTATGCAAAAGCCTTTTGAATGACATTGGTCTGCTACAAAAAGAGTTCTAAAGTAATTGAAGGGAACTCAAGACTCTAGACTCAAGTATACACAGGTGGGTGACTTCAACTTGATTGGATACTATGATTCAGACTTCGATGGAGATAAAAAAATTGGGGTATCTACTTCAGGTTATGCTATGAGTCTTGGATCGGGAGTTGTTTCTTGGAGATCACACAAACAATCAGTTCCAATAGATTCCACAATAGAGGCAGAATATGTGGCAGCAGTCGAAGCAACAAAGGAAATTGTGCGGCTCAGGAAATTTCTGGAAGATTTGCAGGTGAAACAAGTGCATTAAACTCCACTCATGATTGACAACACTTCTGCAATAAAGTTGGCCAAGAACCCAAAGTTCCATGATCGAACGAAACAAATCAATACAAAATACCATCTGATTCAACATCATGTTGAGGATAAGACAATCCATCTACGCCATTGTTCCAAAAATGAGCAGATTAGAGACATATTCAGCAAAGAACTTGGAAGGGAAAAGTTCGAAAGATTCAGAATGATGCTTGGACTCACCAACATCCCTTCAGATTAAGGGGGGGAATGTTGACACCTAATCTTTGGGATTAGGAAATTTATGTAAATAATGTAAATAGAAAATAAGGAGATTAGGAATATGAAGAGACACTGGGAGGTGAAGCCCAAGAGTCTCTCCCTCCATGTATATATCCATGAGCAATCTTAATGCAAAAACACAATTCACATTGTGGAGTTACCTCCTAGCCTGACAACTTCCGTAGTTAGATCTATTATTGCTATAAATATGTTTTTGTTATCATATTTTTGTTGTTATTTCAAGTAGATTGTTTTTTTTCTTCTTAAATCTAGAGCTTAGTCAATATTCATGTTAGTCTTGTTTTTTATTCCATGACATTTCAACTCATACTAGTGGTAGCAAAGCACCATCATAGCCTTATGACAAGATTCTAGAATGATAACATTCTCAACCACCTAGGATGGATAAAAATGAAAATTAGAAATAGTGTTATCTATGGAAGAAGCAATCAAATCTCCAGTGGATGGACTAATGGAGGCTATCCACTAGATACATGCACAATGGTATAATAACTATGAACCAAACCACAATTTTTTTAGATCATGGGTTATTTGTCCTTGGTCTCCTTAATGATATTAATCAATGGGTCTTCCTCTGCTTTTTTCACACCCTCAAAATGGCTTAGGCATAGATGTACTTTGTTTTCACTAATGTTCCTTCAACTAATTAAATTAATAGAGGTTTGGTTCTAGGCTTAGTGAAGAGTTACCATTATGAAGGATGTTAGGACCCTTTTGAATTTGAAGAAGATGTTATGGGTGAAAATTTACAAGATGGAAATGTAAAGATAAGGTCTAATATAGATATTCTTCCCTCCATTACTCTTTAGTGTCGACAGAAAGACCCTGATTTATTGTTTGTTTTTTGAGAATTTCTTGCAAAATTAAAACTTGGCTCTCAAGCATTCAAAGATTAGGTAATGAATAGTGAGTGAAGAATTCCTATCTTTCCCAACCTCTATGCTCACCTACAATCAACTATTTTCAATCCCAAGTATGTAATTATGTTCTTCTTGGTGCTAAATTAAGTTAATTTCAAGAATGCTTAAAATTGGCAATGGAGAACATAATCTAAACTACCTAGCGCATGTGAGAGTACTAGAATGAAAACTAGAGTGAAAGACAGAGAGAATCAATGACAATAATGGTTAACCTCACTTTTGACTAGGGGAATGTAGGATTTTTTACACTTCCATGATGATTGTCCTTAATTGATGCTTGCATAACTATGTGAAAAGACTTCTCCCACCAACATTTTATATGCATTCAATGATAGGTTGATAATTCAAAGAAGGTGGTTGGATCCCTTTAAGGCACATGTTGAAAATAAATAAATTTGAAGGTTGAGATTTGGCAATAGATGATTTATTTTCACATAGAACCCCTTTCCTCTTCTCCTTTAGTATAGCCCTCTCATGTTAGACACATCCATCTTAAACGATTTTATATAACATTTGGATTTAATATTTACATAACTTGAATTCATTATGTGGTAAGACTACCATAGGGTCCATATAAATATATTTATACCATACAAGCCTAGTTATTCATTAGTCAAACCCTGAATTTGAACTTTACACTAGAAATCCATGGTAGCATATTTACAACATTTTCATAACGTAAGATAATACACACTAAGAGTAAAAGCCGGAATATTACATTAGAATTCTTTCCATTTTTTTCTTCACAAAAGCTCAACCCTATAATCTAGAAGCATTGACCTTGAAGTGTAGGTTTTCCCTAAAAAAAAGCACACATTATTCCATATAGCAGAACCTATATTGACATTTAAACTAGCTATTATACACTTCAATAAATCACATTGAAAGTCATGTACTTACAACCACAATAAATCATGTCTTTTTTAGATCCTTGTATAAATACACTCAATTTTAGGTTTTTGGTATGTAATCAAAGATATTGTGATATAATCACATTTGACATTTGAGCTAACAAACTACCCAACTTTATAATAAAATTATGAAAAAAACTTAACATAAAAAATAAGCATCTGAACCAACTTAAACTATGCATAAAAAAAACTTGGTTACTACAAAATCTAATAATGAGAAATAACTATACTATTCTTTTAAACCCAACCCTCATTCATGAAGATTTAGTTGATAAAAAATCTTGGTAATCACACAACTTTCAGATAATTTAAAAAAAAAAAAAAAAACGCTAATTTTAATATTCCATTATTATGTTTAAGCAAAATAAAATTTTACCCACCACAATAAACATTATAAATATGCTTTATTACAATTTACTTTATTTGGAGCAACATTAACCCTAATCAATCTTTTAATATAATTTTTAATTCAAATTTCATAACTCTTTCCCTTAAAATGCATCCTATGCTAATTCATGAACTGATTTTGATAAGCAAAGATATCATTACATCCATCATTATAATATCCTACAATATAACCTCCCCTCCATTTGGGCAATTTTTGCTCAACCGGCGGTCTCACTCATCCCTGATACTGGAGCCATGTTCTTCAGGTACTTTGCTTCATACTTCGCATCTCAGCTTTACCCTCCGGCGGCAGCGGCCGCTGCAGCAGTATTCCCACCATTCCCACAGGTTATTTTGTTGAAACTATCATGGCTTTCTACAGCTACTGCTGTGAAGGACAGGTCCACAGGCTACCCGGAACAGGAGAACAGGGGTCTCATGTCAGATTTCTTACTCAGCGAATGCGGGCTGTGTCAATCTGAGCTCTTACATGTCCTCAAACTATTGCCATACTTGGTCAGAGTGGGATCCACTGATTGCGCCCAACAAGCGGTTCGGTTCTTGAGAGATTTAGGATACACGGAACAGCAGGTAAGGAAGGTCATTCTCAGAAACCCATCTTTTCTTACTCTGATTGCTGAGAGGCAGTTCAAACCCAAGCTTGAGTTCATGAAAACATTGGGGGTTACCACAGAAGACTTCGGAAATGTCATATCCCGTTGTCCCAGATTTGTTGCTTGCAATCTAGAGAAAACCTTGTGTCCTAATATCCTTTATCTTCAAAACCGATTCGGATCAGAGGCTGATATCTCCAGGTTTATCAAATTGGCACCTCGGATTTTACATATAAGGAACGGGCCTGAAATTTTTGAAAGGAGATTGAAGCATTTGGCAAGTTTTGGCCTCCGGGAAGATGAGAGCAAGGAGCTTGTTAGTAGGTTTCCATGTGTACTAAGTATTTCCATTGATAAAGTGCAGAAGATCATGGAATTTTTCATTCACACTGTAGGGCTTCCTGCAAAGTTTGTTTTGGCATATCCTCGAGTCTTGAATTACAGTTTGGAGCGTAGGATCAAGCCTCGCTACAGGGTGTTGATGTCTCTAAGTGCAATCCAACCTTCCAATAGTCTTCCGGATATTTATACTGTGGTTTATTCGAGTGATTCAGTGTTCCTCGAAAGGTATGTTAAGTGCAGCCCTCATGCCACGAAGTTACTTGAAATTTACAGTGGCAAGCCTGTTGATCTAGACTTTATCCAATGACAATGCCATCTTCTAAGAGATTAGAAATTCGAGTATTCTACTATGATTCAAGTACATTAGCCCAGGGATCATTCACCTATTAGGATTCAGTGAGATCCTTTCAGTTAATATTGTTGTAACAATTAGCATAGTTAGAAGATAATCATTCTGGGTATGATGCACTCAGCACAGGGAAGGGATTTTGTTTTGCCCAGTTTACTTTCACATCACAATTATAATCAACAAGCATTATTGAAGGATATTCCGTTGTAATATAGTCACTGAGAAATGATCTCTTTGGATTTCATTAGGTAACACAGTTTTGAAAGATGCAAAAATACTCTCATTACCAGAGAATTTGTTGTTTGCTAATAATTTTGCAACGACCATGTATTGCTTCTCCCTTTTAATTATGACAAAGATCCCTTTTAATTATGACAAAGATCGATGGGAAATTTTTTACTTTGTTTGAAGGAAAAGGTAAATACCAAATTTCATGGGCAAATGCAGGGCGCTTCTCAATTCTGATGTCCTTTATAGTGTCATGAATTGTTTGTTTTCTGATTAGCTATATCTTTGAAAGTTTAGCTGATAAGTTCATTGAAGTTTTGCATCTCGTCTTTTTTTATGAAATCTTTACAAGATGATCTCTCATAAGAGTGATAAACTACTTCTTTTAATCAGCTTCAGGGAAACAATACTAAGGTCATGAGTTTGTTTATAGAGTCCCCATTACAATTAAGTATATATCAGTTAGTTGAAGTTTCCGTTGTTAATTAAACAAGTTTAATTATTCCACATGAAAAATATGTGGAGCAAAAGTGGGAGTTTTCATTATCAAAAGGCTCCTGAGTCTTAGAGTAGGGATGTCTGGGTGAATGCTTGTATAGGAGTCTGTGAGAGACATGCTGTTGAAGGGGCTATTTTATCAATAAAGTATGTGAAGAATTCTGCAATTTTGTTTGTTGGTTTGTTTCTGAGTCTCTATAATTAACTGTTGCATTGATTTAAATTATTGTTCTACACAGTTAAAGATAGCATTGCCATTGTTGGATGTCTTGCTCAATTAAATATATCACTGTTATTGCTGAATCTACTCCACTATAGTTATAGTTAAATATACTGCTGTTATCATAATTTTGTTGCTATTTTCTGCAGTGGAGATCAGCCTTTTGTTACAGAAAAATCAGTTTGTTGTTGATAGGTGTCACTGATTTGGGCCTGGCTTTTACAATAGTATTAATTTGCATGTTAATCTTGTCGTTGAAGATGAGGAAAACTGAAAATCAGAAAGAAAGAAGAAAGAAAGAACATTATAAGTAGAAAACGCTATCAAGATTGACTAGTTGGTTGAAACCCCTCTGCTAAGTCATTGGTCCTCTGTCATGAGGCTCAGTTCTCCTTTCTCCTTTGGTCCATCCAGGTCAAGCCTGGACAGTTGAGTTGGCTGGGTGTGAGACTCCTCTGGATGGGCTAGGGGTTGAAACCCCCTCTGCTAAGTCATTGGTCCTCTGTTATGAGGCTCAATTCTCCTTTGGTCCATCCAGGTCAAGCCTGGACAGTTGAGTTGGCTGGGTGTGAGACTCCTCTGGATGGGCTAGGGGTATTGTGAGGTTCAAAAAGATGACCATGAACTGAACCCTAACACATTGGTTACATCCATGGCAACACATTGGTTATATCCCTGGCAAACTGAGAATGTAGGGATAGTCAAGATGAGGAAGACGGTTTCCATGCACCTGGAAACCCAATAAGAGAGGCAAGAAAACATAAGCATTTTCAGGAATAACCTAATTGAAATTTGTTCCTAATGGGAATACAAGGAGAACAGCAGGGGGATTCACATCCATAGGTGACTAGGAGAGGACGCCCGTTATGAAGTTCGTTGGAATAAATGACGGTCTTAACCGAGGGTTTGGATCGGGAAGTTACAAACCGCTTCTTCATGGGCATCATACTGACATTATTCGAAAGAATTTTATAAACAAGGAGGTTGTTAAAAATATATATATTTTTAAATATGTGAGTATCTTTATAATTAATCTCTTGATAATTAGATTTAATAATAAATAGTTAATCTCTTCATAATTAGATTTAATAATAAATAGTTTGTAATAATTATTATTTTAATATTCTTCAATTAATGAATTAGAATCATCATAAAATAAAAATTATGAGAATTAAAATAAAAACTTAATTTAATAAAAAAATCTTAAAATATGGATAATAATGATTATTAAGCAACCGACTTTCGTCTCTTCCTTAAATCAAAATAACTCACTTCATAACTATTTAAAACTCTCATTTAGCTCTTCTACTATCAACATTCAAAAATAGTCTTCATTATGGATCCCTGTTGGGATTTGAAATGATGTTGATAGAATATATAAATGATACTAATATTGTGAAAATTGTGAGGGATTTTTTTTGGGTTTCTTTTGGCTAATTATTTAACCATTGACCATCTCATAACTTGTGGATGTTTTGAAAAAGAGATGTTGAAAAAATATTTAATAATGCTTCTCTGTTTTTTTCTAAAAATGATGATAAGTTGTCTAATAACTTTAAAAAATAATGGAGAAAATATGAATTCAAGTAAAGTGGAGAAGAGTTACTTTCTAATTATATGAAAAGTTTATTGTAAAATTGAGGATTGCACTAAATGATAAAATTAAAATAATTGATCAAAATCAAGAGTAAAATAGAAATGACATAAGAATGTCTCCTCTATTTGAGTTATAGACTTGTATATAAATTAGTTAAAAACTTGAATCATAAAAAAATAAAGTATGCATATAAGAAGTTATGCTTTGTTGTTGTTGATTTATGTGAGTGATGTTATGTTATTAACAAATTAGAAAAATACTACTTGTAATAAACTATAATTGTACAATATTGACATTTTCTTCTTAGATAATATCATTATTATTATAAATATTGACATTTTCTTCTTAGATAATATCATTATTATTATTAAAACTCTTATCTAGTCATGAATGCCCTCTATTCTATACATAATAAATGAAAAAAAATTGTAATTTATTTAATATAATACAGTAAGATTAAAATAAGTATAAATAAAATCATTTAAAATGATTATAAAATATATAATATACAATATAATTTTAGAAATACCATTAAAATTAAATAGTATAGTATTAAATTGTAATTATTTGTTTTTTACTAGAAATAGGTTAAACATTAACATTACTCAATGCAATTGATGTAAAATATATTACAAATATACGCAACGTAGTCTAAACTTTATTTTCTCTTTTTTTCAATTTTGTGTATATTATTCTAAATTTTGTCGTTTTTGTTTTCACATAATATCAGCATATAGATTTAAATTGATACAAGATGTGGAAAATTTAGATTATGATATTTAGATCTAGTTAGTTCATATTTTCTAAATTAATTTTTTTTAATGATGATGATGATTTAAGCTAAGAGGATAATTGTTTCTATGAGCAAATAAAATTTATTTGCAATAATATAAATAATATTTAGATTATCATAGGATATTTTTTAATTTAAAATTATGAATGAACACACTGAAAATAAATAAAAAAACTATAATATTTTATAAATTAACAATTTTATTTAAAATAATATAAAAATTTTCACTAAATCAATTTTTAGCATAAAGTAATATAAAGTAAAAAAAAAAATGATATAATGTTTTTTTAAAATAAAAATAAAATTTAAAATTTAAATATATATAAAAATTTAAAAAAAAAAAATTAAAAAATTTATTTTAATAAATAATTATTAAATTTGATAAAAATATATTTTTTTTAGGAAAATATTATATTATAGATATGGGTTGGAGGCTGGAAAGCTATCCTAACAACTAAATTTTTTCTCCAGCTTTTTATTTTGAAAGTTGTTCTATTTTAAAAGAACTGGTGGTGAATAGAGATTTGTGAATGGGTCATGTATCATTTAAGATCATTTTCACATGTATATAGGAAAAGAGAAGTATAAACCCTTAAGGTCATTTGAGCATAATAAATTTATATTAAAGACAAACAAAAGTTAAAGTTAATATATTTGTATTAAAACAAAATATTAAATATAACATTTCAAGGATATCACTAATGTTTATTTAAATTGTGATCATCTATTTAGTTTTTTACTAATAATTATAATTTCATTTATGTTAATTGAACTTATCCATATTGTATCATGCAATATATATCTCAAATAAAATTTAATATATTTCTCTACAATTTACAAATTTATTAAGCACAAATATTACCAAAAACAATTACTAATATCAAACCATTTTTACACAACTACTTATGAGACTTTACATCTTTAAATGTTATTGCCCGTAAAATATGAAAATATATAGTTTTTTCCATTAAACCTGTTATGATCTAAACACACCATTAAACTTTTGATCAAAAGTGAATGATGGCATCCATATTGCAAACTTTTGATCAAATTTCAATGATGACATCCATATTGTTGTCCTATCTCTAATAAACCAAAAGCTACATGTACAAAGAGGAACTAATATCATGAAACTAATGCAAATAGATGAAATTTTGTCATGGAAACTATCACAATAGATAAAATGATATCATGAAAAATTATAGCAATTTTGGTATAGATAAGATAAAATCAGCTTTTTAAATATTTTCCTTCTTGTGCCACTATGTAGAAGAATCAAACTTGTTACATTTTAATTAATACAATTTTGAGAAAATGTTAAGAATATTTCCACAAGATTAAGTCCTTTGTTAGTTTTAATGAATATTTTAGAGCGTTGGTTAACTTACAATTGATGTTGCTTAACTTACAATTGTAATACATGTTTTAAGAGGATTAAAGCAAAGACAAAATGACATGTAGCTTGCTGTTTTTTTAACAAATTATGTTTTCAAAATTAATTCTTAATTTAACTTTTGTTATAATTTTATGTTTATGAGTTTTCCTTTCTATTTATTGTTTGTAGGTTTGGCGGATATAATTGTAGATTTTGAAGCAATAAATAAATAATTACAAGCTTGGACCCAAGTAAGCCAAAGGCATGAGATATTATTAAAAAATATGAAGAATTGGATTAGTTGAACAAAATATGTGCTTTGGTATATCAAGATGTAATTTTATCTTATCATTACCTAAGCCATTATTTGTTCATTTATTCACATTGGAAATATAGCATATACATTAGGATGAAAACAGTCCATGAGAAATTAGAGATACTCTACAATTTTTATATAAAATAAATAGAATTTAGATAAATAAGATCTATGATCAAAATTATTTATTAAAAAAAATGAATTAAATAAATGAGGAAGTCCGAAATTAAAATTATTTATCAAATAAAACATGACAAGAAAATTATTCTATTAAGAAATCGTTCTTAAAGGAATTATATAAATTAAAATGTAGGCATATTAGAAAATAACATTGGCAAATAAAGTTATAAGGTGAACATTATAAAATTTTTGGAAGAGACACAATTCTTTTGAAAAATATTTACAATGAAATGTTTCCAGATTTTCTTTAAAAATGTCTACAATTACATAATGCTTGTAAAGATTAAAAATATGTGTATAGTTATTGAAAATTAAAACCGCTAAGTAAAAAGAATGCATGCCTGCAACAGTCGAGAAGAATAGAAAATGGAAAACGCTCCATATAAGAGCAAGACTTCGATACTCTAGAAAGAATTGGTTGACTACCTCCATGTACGAACATTCTAAGAAGTCTTCTCACTAGCATTGAATCCTCACTGTGAAAGCCTAATGAAATAACATAATGATAACATGAAATTTATGTTACAAAATATAATAAAAACAATAAAGGGAAAGCACAACGGTAGCGAGAGATTCACTAATGAACATAATCAAACTCTTACCATATTAAAATATTAAACATAATGTTAAATTCTATAATAACTATAAACATCTGATCCAGATTTATGAAGGAAAAAAATGAAATATAGATCTAAACAGAAACACAGAGATACAACGAAAACATAACTTCAAATCATTAAAACAAAATACTGAAAACTATTTACATGCAGAATGGAAATAAACTAGCTGAGGTGATGGTAGCGTATCTCCAAGAAGAGATGTGGCGGCTACATGCCTTCTGAATTGTGTTATAATGAGGCTTGAAGGCCTTTTTATTATTGAGAAACAATGGAAAACGCTAAACATCCAAAAAACCTAACCATAGGAGATGAAGCACCAAAAGTTTGTGGGTTCTGTTGGGGTAAATTGGTACATCAACTTCTCGCGGCTGTAACTTTGGCATACGATCTCCATTTGGCGCATATGGTACCTCATTAGAAATATCTATCTGAGGACTACAAATTTTGACTACAAATCCCTAATGTAGGCCATGGGTTTGCTTACTTTCCAAAAAAACGTCGTTTAGGGCCTCAAAACGACTCTAAAAGTTCATGACCCAAAAAACTGCCAAAAATAGTAAATTGTGTTATAATTAAGATAACTGAAAGAAATAATGGTGGGGGTCCAAGTGGAATAGGTAGGTGGCCACCAATATCCACCTGGGTCAGTCCTCCCCCCTTAGGAAGCAATGGTCCCGATTGCAATGAGTGCCTCCATGAGATGGGGAAACTTCTACTAAATTTGATCCCTAGTGAGCCACTTGCCTTGGTGCAAGAGTTGGCCAGCTTTGACAACCCAATATAATTGGATCTTCTGTTGGTGAGCGTTCTTAATCTACATGTCCATGATCCGATAAGTTTTGGCCTATTCCATGTAGTCTGGGTTTAACTCTTTTTGTGTGAGTTTTTCTACAATGTTTAATGTGCCCAGTAATGGTGGAAAGTATGGCTGAAGGTGGTCCACAATGAACACTGAGTGCAGGCCAAGGAATGGGGGAATGTTGAGCTCAAAATCATTGTCTCCCAAAATTTTGGTGATGGTGTAAGGCCCATATCGGAGTGGTCTGAGCTTCTCATGTGCTCTGGTAAGGCGTTCATTCTGCAAGTGCAACCAAACTTTGTCACCCACCTAAACCTTGTGTGGCACATGATGTTGATCATGTCATTGCTTGTACTTGGCATTGGGCTTCTCCAAGCTGTCATGCTCTTGTTGGCGAATGTGTTGGATGCGTTCAATAAACAAGGTTTATTTATCAACCTCAAACAATACATGGGTAGATTCTATCTGTGTAGTCGCATGAGGCATGTAAACATCAATCAAACACAATGGTTGAAATCCCAGACCCACTTGAAAGGGACTGCGACCAATCGGGCTATGGAGAGCTTTGTTATAGATGTGTTGTACATAGGGAAGGCTCTCATCCTAGGTTCATGGATGCTTGGAGTTATGCATGCGCAGTATGTGCACTATCATCCTGTTGATGACTTTTGTATGGTCATCAGTCTGGGGATGGAATGCAATTGACTTGGTGAGCTTGGTGCCAAATAGTTTCGAGAGGCTGAAACAGAATGTGTTTGAGAACCCGTTGTACCGATATGATATAATGGTCCGTGGGATCCCAAAATGTACCCACATTCGTTCAAAGAAGAGTTTGGCAATATCCTCTCTTGTGATATTCTTCTTGCAGGCTGCCAATATAGCCATCTTAGAAAATCTTTCCACAATCACAAATACGAAGTCATTACCATGCTTAATAGAGGGGATTCAGATGGATAGTGCATGGAGATGAATTCCCATGGCTGGATGGGAGTAGGAAAAGGAGTGTACAAGCCTTACTTCTTGATGGTTGGCTTGGTGATGGCACACGCAGTGTAAGATCTGATATATTTTCCAACATCCTGTCAGAGTTTTGACCAATAAAAGTACTTCTGGAGTATGACCATAGTTTTCTCCACACTAAAGTGTCCCGCAACTCGACTGTAGTGCACCTCCAAAATCAACTTTGCATGCTCACTTAAAGGAACACAAAGGTGGCCTAGGTAGCATAATAGTGCATCCTGGAGGTGGAAATCAAGAACTTTCTTGCCATCCACTAGCATCTTGTATGTGGTAGTGAAATCTGGATCATTTTTGTACATTTGCGACCATCCATAAGTCTCATGGACACAAGAGTTGGGAAAAATAGTCAATGCGGCAACTAGGGGCCATTTGAGGCAATTTGCAACATGATTAGTGATGTCCTTTTTATATTTAATGTTCAAGTGGAATTTTTGCAGATATGTAGAACACTTTTGATGGCAATTTTTTTGCAACTTCCCTTATGTCTATATAAACTGAAGAGGACGGTGATCGATGTGGATGATTGTCTCCTTCCCCATAATGTAATGTTTCCATTGTTGGCAAGCCTACAAGATAGAATACATCTCTTTATCATAGGTGGGGTAATTCTGAATTATATCATAAAGTGTCTCACTATGATAGGCCATTAGATGCTAGTGCTAGGCGAGGATTGCACCAATAGCATAGTCGGAGGTGTTTGTCTCAATTTCAAACGGCTGCTACAGGTCTGGCAATGTGAGTACAGGTGCATTGCATAGGCAATGCTTTAGTTCAACTAACACCCTCTATTGGGACTCAGACTAGGATAAATTTTCTTTTGCTCCACCCTTGGTAATCTGATTCAAAGTCCAAGTGATATGGGAGAATCCCAACACGAACCTCCGATAAAAAATTGTAAGGCCTAAAAAGTTGCGAAGCTCTGTTAGAGTGGTAAGGGCTAGCCAATATCAAACGACTTGGATCTTAGTAGACTACACATGCATGCCTTGCTCATCCATGATGTAACCTAGATACTAGACCTAGTTCATGCCAAAGGTTCATTTCTCCAAGTTGGAACACAGTTTGTGTTGTTGTAGGGTTTGAAGGACCTGCCAAACATGTTGCAAGTACTCCTCCCAAATCTTGTTAAAGATGAGGATGTCGTCAATATAAAAATGTAGAAATTCCCATTGTAGATCACCTGATAATGCAATATACTAAAGCAATACTTGATCTACTTCTACAAACAATTATGCGGAAGCTTAATCGAATATGAGCAAGATCAATAGAACACATATAACTAATAAGGAGAAATCAAACATGAAACGCAGAAGAATAATCCTGAGGAAAGCCTCAGCCTAAAACCTCAATCTCTTTAATATCATACAAGTGGAAAATAGTCTAAATTACAAAAGGAATCAACTCACAAGCTATCCTACTCTCTCTGCAATCCTTCTGCTGCTCATAGACAGTCAAAGGCTTCTCACAAACCTTCTCCTCTTCCCTCCAAGCCTCCTATTTCCTTGCACAGTTTCTCCTCAGTCCTCAAGTTGCCACTTGTGTGTAATAATCCCTCACACACTGCTCTGACCTCTGAAATAATTGCACAAACCTGAAGGAGATAATTCCTTCTGCATGGATGAGTTTCCTATATAGGAAAAATCCTCCAACTGATAGTACACTGTCCCTTCCTCTGATCTCAACTGGGTCTCTAACTGAACTAACATGCATGAGTTATTTATGAGAGAATATTCAATTATCTGAAGTGCAACAATTACATGTATGCATGCATTAACTAACTGAACTCACAATTAGTTCAACAAACTATTTGAACTAATCTAACTGGACTTGACTCAGTTAATTGAGCCAACTAATTACAACTCAATATTACAACTCATCCTTATCTATTTAACTAATGGATAAATTCCTCAATCAATGGAGAAACTATTGCATGTCCCCACATAGACTTCATGTTTGATTTACTACAACTAATTAACTCAAGATGAATTAATTAATTATTTTACAAACAGCTGCTAAGATCAAATTTGAATTTGAATTCTCAATTTTAGTTCAGGGACTAACTAAAATTGGAATCCATCCTGAAATTCTATTTATAGCAATGTTATTTTTAGCACTTCCATTTTTCATTCCTTGTTGCTATATCCAACACTGGTACCTGAACTGCTATTTATAGCAATGCTATTTTTAGCATTTCTTGTTGCCATTTTCAACACTCCCTCTAAACAAGAAAGGCATTCAACTTGAACCCGATCTTGAACCTTTGGAATGTTCTGCATGCAACACTTCTCCCAAGTGTTATCGCTCCAGCAACTCTAGAAACAAAAAAATCTCCCAACTGACCTCTTTGTTGGGCTAGAAACACCGTCTGATGCTGAAGTTCCCTCTACCACTGACAAGTGCTCCCTCTCTGACCTCTGAGCTACTGCAACACCCCATGCATCTCGCACCATTGCACACCTCTCTGTGCCATCCTACACTAGTGCAACACTCCTGTGCCTCTCACATTGTTGCAACCTGCTAGCTCTACACTATTTTGGGATTCTTGCACTGTAGCTGTCTCTGCTGCTCCATCCACATCTGTCTCTACCCACTAAGCTATTCATGCCACTCCTCGTTGCGGCTCCTGTATCAAGGTCTAATCAAAGAGGTTGGGTACCTCAATGATCCTGCCCCTATTCCAGCCTTCTTGGGAATGTCACTCCACATCGCCCCACCTCCTACCTGGAGGTATGGATGCATGTGATCCCTCTACCCACTTGGTTCAAAATTTCCTCCTACTGGAGGTCTCTGCATGAGTAGATGCCTCCACTCGATCTCCTCTCAGCTTCCCCAATTGTGGCTTCTCCACAACCTCCTGAAGCTGCTTCACCAATCGTGGCTCCTCCACAATTGTCTGAGACTTCGTCTAGCGCTGCATGTTGAGAGGTAGTGTACTCTCCCTCTCAACCACCAAGTCTCCAACAGTTTCCTTACTCCTCAAGGATTTGCATGCATTTTGAACCTCAAGAGCATACAAGTTCTTGACTCGTGAACTAATTTCTTCACCTGTCTCGTGGTGATGGGTCAAAGGAAAAACTTTCCCTTACTGAAGACTACATCATAATCTTTGGCTTCTAACATTGCGATCGACACCAACATTTTCCTCAGTCCTGGTACATATTGGACATCGATCAAGGTAATGCGAGCTCCATGCTCCCTCTGAAAAACAGCTGTGCCTACACCTGAGACAGTATACTTTTCATCATTACCCATCGCTATGAGTATCTAGAGATCTTTCTCCTCCAAGGTATTGAAAAAACTCTTGTCACTGGTCATGTGGAAAGAAGCTCCACTGTTAAGAAACCAACCACATCCCACCATGGATGAAACCATGCATGTGAAGAGGGTGAAATCCAACTCGAACTGTGAGGCCAATGCCTCACCTTCTGATCCTTCCTCTAATACTACTTCCATGTGATCCTTCTAGGCTATATAATTCGAGCTACCATCAAGGGCATACTCGAGTCTTAAACCGTTGAACGCCATTGGTGAAATTGAGATGTGATAAGAACTCGGTTTCTATATTCACGAACCTCAAACTTTGAACTTCTCCCTTCTTATATATTGTTCTTCGCTTTGATCACCTTTGCTCTGATACTATGTAGAAATTTTTCTACAAAACCTTGCTTCGATACCATGTAGAAATTCCCATTGTAGATCAACAGATTATGCAATATACTAAAGCAAAATATAAGATCTACTTCTACAACAAACTTGCGGAAGCTTAATCGAATATGAGCAAGATCAAATAGAACACATATAACTGAGAATGAGAAAGAAATCACACATGAACACAGAAGAATACTTTGGGGAAAGCCTTAGCTAAAAACCCCGATCTCTGTAATATCATGCAAGTGGAAATATGTCCAGATTACACAAAGCTTTAGCTCACAAGCTATCTAGCTCTCAGTACAATCCCTCGATGCTGCTCATAGACAGAATAGACAACACATATTCCTTCCTTCTGTCCTCCAAGCCTCCTATTTCCTTGCGTAGTTTCTCCTGGGTCCTCAAGCTGCCACTTGTGTGTAATAATCCCTCACGCACTGCTATGACCTCTGAAATAACTGCACAAACCTAAAGGAGATAATTCCTTCTGCATGGATGACTTTCCTATATAGGATAAATTATCCAACTGATAGTACATTGTCCCTTCATCTGATCTCAACTGGGTCTGTAGCTGAACTGAAATGTATGAGTTTTTTATGAGAGAATATTCAGTTATCTGAAGTTCAACAGTTACATGCATGCATGCATTAACTAACTGAACTCACAATTAGTTCAACAAAATATTTGAACTAATCTAACTAGACTTGACTCAGTTAACTGAGCCAACTAATTACAACTCATCCTTATCTCTTTAACTGATGGATAAATTCCTCAATCAATGGAGAAGCTATTGCATGTCCCCACATAGACTTCATGTTTGATTTACTACAACTAATTAACTCAAGAGGAATTAATTAATTATTTTACAAACAACTACTAAGATCAAATTCGAATTGTAATTCTCAATTTTAGTTTAGGGACTAACTAAAATGGGAATCCATCTCAAAATGCTATTTATAGCAAAGCTATTTTTAGCACTTCCATTTTTCATTCCTTGTTGCTATATCCAACACTGGTACCCGAGCTGTTATTTGTAGCAATGCTATTTTTAGCACTTCTATTTTTAGCATTTCTTGTTTCCATTTTCAACAAAGATTAATATATTTAATATTAATATTAATATTTTATATTAATATCAAATTTCGTAATTTAATTTAATAATAATAATAATAATAATAATAATTTTTCCCCGATTGAGGTGTGAGCAGGATGAAGCAGGCCCCGCCCCTGCCAGCTAATTAATATGATAATTTTGAAAAGGTATCCGCCACCCTCCACATGCACGAGGCACATGGAGCGATGGCCTCTCTCATCCCTCTACTTAATGACATTCAAGAAGGTAGCAATAACACTTTTGAGGGGTAAGTTTCAGGTTTTCTTGCTGGTAAGTTTGGTTAATTTTATGTTCATAATCCATGTTCATATCTGCCTTGGTCTGAGTAGCTCCACGACTTGGGGGACGTTCCCTTCGTGGTCCTTCACCGAGCATCGACTCATCCAAAGTCTCTTCAAACCACCACTTACGGCCACGTTTTTGTTCCTAATCTTTGTATCTCTATGACCATGGCTAATTCCCTAGTTTTGATGGTCTTAGAGAATAATGGGAATATTTTACATTGGATGGTTTTGAAGGTGTTCCAATGGAAATATCATCTAGAAATTGCAGAATGTTATGAGGATTTTTCTGTTTGCTTTACTCTTGTTTCTATTTATTTGGAATTCTCTTGTCGTGTATGGGCATTTGGTGGGCAGGGCCTTTGTCTTGTTCCTAGATGCCCTCTTAGCCTTACCCCTTGTTACTTGACAAAATGAAATATTTTCGGAGACTTCAATATTACTGTACCTGCTGAAAGAGATAATGATGTTAACATATCTTGGTAGCTTTGAATCATTTAATCATTATTCCTTGCTCTTTTGTGTATATTTTTAAATAAGACCAACAAAAGAAATTGGTACTTCTGTATCCAATTTACTTTCTCCGTTCTAAGCTTTTCGATTAATTTTGAATGTTATGCCTTGGAATCCATGAAGTTATGGTATAAATTAGCTCCAAAATCCCTTTAATTTCAATTTTTTTTTAATCTTCTTTTTAGTTAATTATGAATGTTATCATTGAGAATCCATAGAGTTATGACATAACTTAGTTTCGAAATCCCTTTTGGTTTTGAATGTCAAAATAAATTAGTTTCGCATGTTTTATCTTCTAAATTCAAAAGGAATGTTTTATTTTTTAATGTCAAAAGTTCCTTTAGTTTTGAATGTTTATCTTCTAAATTCAAAAGCGATGTTGCCCTTATGAATTGATAAAGCTATGATATTAATTAGTTTCTATTGAAAATAAATGTTTTATCTTCTAAATTCATATTGAAAATTCAAAATAAATGTTGTATCTTTTACATTCATTTTGAGAGTTAAAAGAAGATGACTCTCAATCTTATTAACCTTCAACATTATTGATCCAAACATAATTCACCACTAAACCAAGTTTTAAGCCAAGTTATAGCTCTATTACCCTACATGTTGGATTAGCATAGGATTGGAACATTATATAAATCACAATAATTCAATTTTGATTGCACATGTGGGATAGCAAGCATGTCTCACACTTTTTTGTTTCTAAATGCACTTCAACTATTATATTATTTTATGCACTTGATAATCATCCCTAGTTAAACATCCACAATCATATTCTTAACATGGACTATGATTTTTATGTATTTGGTATATGAAATATTCTTATTGAAAGAAAGATGTGAACCATTAACAATTTTTGAGTCAATGCCCATTTCCGAAGTTTTAATCCCTTCTTTCTTATTAATTGAATGATAATGTGCATTGTGATTGGAATAAAAAAATGTTTTGTAGGAGCGATACAACGTGCAACCAAATTTGTTCCTCCATCCTTTAATGCATAAATTAAGGAAAATAAAATCAAAATGTAGAAGATGGCGAAGACATAAGTTAGCACATGGGAAAAATTCTAGTGTGAACTCTACCCTCCTCATTAGCCATCACTTGGTTCCTGAGCCCTTGATACTCCATCTCACTAAAAGGAACCATTGCATGTCCCAACCTTGATGAGTAATAAATTACCTCATATTACGAGGTAAATAAAATTGTATATCATAAAGAGAAATATTTGATCCTTGAGATATGCACCTAAATACAAAGAATTGTAAAAAATAAGCAAAAGACACACCACATGAGTGGAAAAAGTAGGCCGAGTAGGGTAACTCATGCATCCAATATTTCTCCCTCCATTACATCTATACATAGGATGTGGACTCCCATTAGTTGGTGCCATGACCATCACACTTTTCCATGAAGTCTTTCCCTCCATTGCCACTCACTTACACCAACACCTATTAATCAAAGGGTTACCATTGGAAATGCCACTTCTGCTTGGGGGCTGGAATCACCTAATAGGGTTGACTACTTAACCACCCTTACAAAGGTAGAGAAGACCTTTATGATACTTGGTCTAGTTTGATATTTGAACGTCATCCTAGCTTGAAGTATTAATATGCCCTTAACAATTAAGTGTGGTCCACTTAGATGCATTTATGATCTTAGTCTCTGATGAATGGTTTCTTTCACTTGATTTAAGTTGGTTTTTCCAGGTGGCCCATAGAGGTAGAGGCCTCAAGGGAACCTCATTCCACATGATGCCAAGGCCATATTCTACATTCCATAGAGCATGATGACTTAGTAGATGCAATGTTTCCCACTTTTAGCAGAGCATTCGGCCTTTTGATGACTTAAGAGGTTTAGGTACATCCTATAACACTCACTAGGAATAGAATGTTGGGATTCTCTTGCATAGCATGGTTGATTCTTGATATGTACAAGTGGACCCAACATGCCCCGAAGCTGCTCTTAACACTACTTTATGTGCATGCCATGATCTAGAGCCAAGATGAGCATGATCATCCCTAGGATGATTGAGGAGGGAGCACCTAATGGAGTGTTAACACTAGATAGAGGAGGCACCATGTTGTTCATTTGACACCCATGGAGATGATGTGTGGCACCTAAAGTTGGATTTCAAACCCTTGGAGCTGCTCTAATGCATGATTTTGGAATTTTTCTAAAACAAAGAACGATCATGACGCTTGAAGACATTTTCGGACTTCTATTTACCTTTCTACCCTAAAAAGAGCATGACATCATCAATTTTTAGTGCCACAACTCACATGTGTGTGCTTATAACGATAGATTATGTCGTAAAGCTAATGGGTTGCCTTGTAACCCTAATTTACATTTTTACCAATAAAAAATAAAACGTATGTATGGGATTTTAATTATAAATTAATTGAGGTAGACTGTAGAAATTTATAATAATATGAGACTTATTCACAGAGATTATCCTAATTATACACTATTGCGGAATACATGCATAATACATAACCTCCTCTATGTTGATCATCAATTTAGTAGCATTAAAAACAATGAAACATCAATCACATGAACACATTAACACAGTATGTATCCCGGGGAAAGCTTATAGCTGAAAACCCCACACTATCCGTATATTATAATGATTGAGAACATGTAACAATACATAGTACAATACTCCTCGCAAGTACTCAGCACTATCTCCACCTGTTACACACAAAACTAGCTCAGATCCGAACAAGTCACAGGTTCAAATATCCTCCGTTGCTTTCCCTGCCTCTATTGCACAATACCTGCATGAGAATGAATGAATCCAAACTCGTTCCAAGTTCTATTTACCTTGGAAAATCACTCACACTGGAAATCACGTGAGCACAGGCTATAATACTGGGCATATTGGCCCACACTGTGCAATTCTCATTGGCATAACTCAATCCCTTTGATTGTGCAAGATCTCATGCACAACTATAGTCACAACTGATAGCAATCTCAACCTCTAACACCTGTCTCCACTAAATTGTACATGCACTGACATGCAACTGAGTTAACTGATGTATTCTTTAGTTGCTTTATGAGTTAATAATTAGTATACATAACTCATCACTAGTCTATTTGCAGTTAGACTAAGTACAACTAGTTTAACCAAGTCAAACTGAACACAACTCCGTCAACTCCACATTCAACTCCACCAAACTCAACTGCTTGAGTTCTAACTGAAGTCCTACATGCAATAGCTCAACTGACCCACAAGGAAAGCATATTTCCTTCTGACAGCTGCATGTGCCACATCTGTAGCTCAAACTGAAGTGCTCCAAGAGGATAAGATAAAGTTTATAGTCTAAATATTATTATGAGACAATAATATTTGACTTTTCTATTTTTAGCCTGGCAGTCTAAAAACAGACTTTGATCACACTGCTGTGAACCAGAAATAGAAGTCCATCTATTTTTCCCAACATGACCAATCATCCATAAACAACATACTGCAACTCATAGACCATGATCCATATGTCTAAAAATAGACTTTGCGCCATAATTTGCCTGCGGGCCCACTTAGTGAAGGCGACTCCTTTCCACTAAGCTCCACCATCTTGTTGCATTCTCAACACTCCCTCTCAACAAGATATGGATTATCAACAACCCCTATCCTGCCTCGGTGGTATTCGAATTTGCTCCTGGTGAGTGCCTTCATTAAGATATCAGCATCCTGATCCTTCATTGGAATGTATGAAAGTAACATGATTCTTTGTTGCACACAATCTCTGATATGATGGTACCTGATGTCAATATGCTTAGATCTATCATGAAATACAGGATTAGCCGAGAGTTTAATGCAACTTTGGTTATCACAGTAAATCATAGTAGGCTCCAAGTGAGAACCGAACAAACAGACCAGAATCTTCCCCATCCATATAGCCTCACATGCAGCCAAACTTGCTGCCATATACTTGGCCTCTGCTGAACTGAGTGCCACGGATCTCTGCTTCCTACTGTACAAAGAAACTGCTGTCGACCCGATACTGAAGACCCCTCTTGATGTGCTCTTTCTGTCCGTTGGGCTCCCTGCCCAATCTGCATCCGTGAAGCCACATAGCTTCATCTTATCCTCCTGTCTGTACCACAAACCATATCCCGATGTGCCTCTCAAATAATGCAATACATGCTTGCCTGCCTTCCAAAAGAGCTTGGTTGGCTTCACCATAGCTTGTGAAAGCTGGTTAACAGCATAACATATATCGGGTCGTGTATTGACAAGATACATAAGCGACCCCACCAACTGTCGATAAACAGTGGCATCCACTTCTTCTGCTGAAGTGGCATCCTCCTTCCTCCAACCTCTAGGAAGAGGAGCATCAACAGGCTTGCAGCCATGCATGTTGAACTTCTCCAGTATCTCCCAAGCATACTTACCCTGAGAAACAAATAGTCCATCACTGCGCTGCCAAATTTCCAATCCCAGGAAATAATGAAGGAGGCCCAAGTCCTTCATCTCAAACTCTCGAGAAGATCCTCCATGCATGAAAGTATCAACAGCTCATCTCCCGTTAGAATCAAATCATCTACATAAAGTACAATGATAAGCAACTTACCCTCCACCACAATCTGGTATAGGTTAGGATCCGCCTCACTCTTGGAGAATCCAAGTCTGGTGAAATAGCTGTCTATCCATGTGTACCAAGCACAAGGTGCTTGTTTCAACCCATACAACGCTCTCTTGAGCCTGCACACATGCGACTCGCTACTGAAGATCTCGAAACCTTCGGGCCGCTCTATGTACACTTCCTCCTCAATGACTCCGTTAAGGAACACAGTCTTCACATCCATATGATGAATGTGCCACCCATCTGCGCTGAGAGAGCAAGAATCGTCTGTATGGAAGAATACCTTGTGACAGGTGCAAAGGTCTCCTCATAATCGATCCCCTCTATCTGTGAGAAGCCTCGGGCAACAAATCTTGCCTTGTACTTCTCCACACTCCCATCAGCTGCCTACTTCACTTTGTAGATCCATCTCGAACCCACCACTGATTTCCCTTTTGGTCTTGGGACAATCTCCCATGCACTATTTCTGATAATTGAATCATACTCTTCCACCATGGCGTTTACCCATGCGGGTTCCTCCATAGCTTCCTCGAAAGAGGATGGCTCCGTTACGACACATTTTCTTACAAGAGCCATGTATCCAGTGTATCAATCTGGTGACTGTCTCCGCCTGCACTCTACTGTAGGTGGTCCTACAACCTTCTCTGCATCTTGAGCCAATTGCTCAGCTTTTGTAGTGCGCTTTCGCCCTCTGATGGTTGGCGCTGCATGAGTGGTCTCTTCCACTCCATGAACTTCATCTTGTGGCTGATCCACATCCTGAAGCTCATCCTTAGGAACTAATAGCTCCTCATCTGCATGCAAGTGTGGCTCCCTCTCAAGCGAACACTTCATGGCTTTCTCCTCCTGAAATTGTATATCCCGTCGCACAACAGTCTTGTGACTGTCTGACAAATACACATGATAGTTATGGGGCGTATCAGTGTACCCCACAAATATCCCAACCTCTGCGGTCGGCTCCAACTTCTTCCTGGCATCCTTCGTTACATGCATGTAAATAGGAGAACCAAAAATCCTCAAATGGGAAATATCAAGCCTCTTACCAGAATAAGCCTCTTTGGGTGTACTCATGCCAAGTATCCTGTGAGGACAACGGTTCTGCACAAATACTGCAGTATTGCATGCCTTCGCCCACAAGTGAAGGGGGAGGCCTTGATCATGCAACATCACCCATGCATCACCCACGATCGTTCTGTTCTTCCGCTCAATAACCCCTTTCTGTTGTGGGTTATGGGGAGCTATGAGCTCTCTTCGAATCCCTTCTGCGCTGCAGGAATCCTTGAACTCGCTAGAGATTAATTCACCACCATTGTCGCTCCTAAGACCCTTCACCTTCTTCCCTGATTCCTTCTTGACCAGTGCTTTGAACTCACAGAACTTTGAGTATGTCTCGCTCTTCTTCTGCATGAAGAAGATCCAACACTTTCGGGAGAAATCATCAACAAAGATCACATAGTACCTATGCTTTGTCGAAGCAAATGACAAGGTCCACACACGTCTGTGTGAATTTTCAAGATCGTCGTGGCATGACATCCCTCCTTGTGAAAGGTGGCTTTCAACAAACTTTCCAAAAAAACACCCTTGCACTGATCTGCTGCGCAAGAGGCCTTTAGGAAGCCCAGTAGAAATCTGTTGCAGTATCTTCAAGGCTCCATGGTGAAGGTGGCCCAATCTCCGGTGCCACAGCTCGCCATCATCCCGGCTCACCAATCCTTCTGCCTTGCATGCCTTTGCTGAGCAGCCATCTACATGCAACTGATAAAGGTTCTTGACTCGAACCCCTATCTTCTGGGTTTCTCCAGTTCTCTTGCTGTGCAGGAAAGCCTTTCCCTTG
This sequence comes from Pinus taeda, assembly GCA_000404065.3. NCBI lineage: Eukaryota > Viridiplantae > Streptophyta > Pinopsida > Pinales > Pinaceae > Pinus > Pinus taeda. The sequence goes on along the minus strand of APFE031741681.1, from coordinate 472,981 downwards.
CTGAAAACAACATCATATCCCTTGTCTTCTAACATCACCACAGAGATAAGATTCTTCTTCAGTCCTGGAACATGCATCACTTCCTTCAATACGAAGGGTTTACCAGACTCCCTCTCAAAGGAAATGGTACCGATATCGGTCGCATTGTATCTACCATCATCGCCCATCTCGATGTGCACTCCAAGATCTTTCTCATCCAGATCAGAAAACAAATCTCGATCTCCTGCCATCTGAAAAGACGCACCACTATCCAAGAACAATACCGATCCCATCACACTTGATACCAAGCATGCGATCAGTGAAAAAGCAAGCTCAAACTGGGAGGCTAAGGCCTCTCCTGCTGCAGATCCAGCAGCTTGCTTATTTTTCTTCTTCTGCGGACAATTCGTGGCATAGAGTCCGTGTTGGTGACAGTGAAAGCACTTCACCTTGGACATGTCCTGCTTCTTGCCTTTCACATCGGAATGAGAAGCTTTCTTGTTCTTACCCTTCTTTGCTTTGGCAGCCAAAGTCCAATTTTCATCATCATATGCCTTTGATGAAGATCCGTCCCTTGTATTCCGCCTGATCTCCTCTTGCACAAGATCCGACCAAAGTCTTTCCCATCCTGGCAATTTCTCCCGACCATTGACAGAGTCCTGATTGGAATGCCAACTCTTCGGAAGACCAAGGAGAGCCAAGCTCACCAAGTCCTCATCATCGACAAGCACCCCCACACTTCCCAGCTCATCTCGACATTGGATGAACTTCGCGAGATACTTGGGCATACTGTCACCTTTCTCACACTTTATGTTTCTGAGTTTATCCTTGAGCGCCAACTTCCTCTGGTCGCTCTTGCTTTGGTATAGATCTATCAACGCTTTCCACATCAAGTATGGAGAAGCCTTTCCATGGAGGTTGGACACAATGTGATCCCTCACGCCCTCCATCAAAATCCTTTGACACTTTGTTGTCTTATTTTTGCCAATCCCCAACTTGAGCAGCATCAATAGGTTTTGGGACATCCGCATCTATGAACTCCTTCAACCCATTATCATCTAAAACCACCTTCATCCTGTCCTTCCATGCAATATAGTTCTAGCTTCCCTCAAGGGCATACTCCAATCGCAATCCGTTGAAAGACATTTCAACTTTGACACCAAGAAAACACTGCTGCAAATTCGAATTCTACCAGCTCAAAACTCAACCGCTTCCGATCTAAAATTCGTGAGAACGAAGTATTTCTTGTACAGAGATCGATTGTATGGGAATTCACCGGATATCTCACCTTCCAAAAGAAGGATGAATCCATAGGCTACCTGGCCCGATTACAGACTCTGTCTGAAGAAATAAAACGTAGTCACTTCCTGAATAATAGATCTAATTATCGATCCTCGCTTTGATATCCTGTAGAAATATCTTCTACAAATCAACCAACTCTGATACCATGTAGAAATTTTATGAATAATATGACACTTATTCAGCCGAGATTATCCTGATTATACACTATTGCAGAATGTATGCATAATACATAATCTCATCTACCATTGATCATCAATTTGTGAAAGCATAAACAATTGCATGCGAATATAGAAGCATCAATCGCACATAACACAATATTTCACGGGGAAGGCATCTCGCTAAAAACCCCAAACTATTTGTATATTATACTGATTGAGATCATGTAACAGTACACAGTACAATACTAGCTCCACTTATTACACACAATACAACACAGATCTGAATCAATCACTGGCTCAAATCACCCCTGCTACTTGCCTGCCTCCACTGCGCAATCTTGCATAGAGAATACAACAAGAATGAATCTCCAAAATCGTATTTCCCTTGTGTGACACTACGCAATCCTCATTGGCAACTCAATCCCACTAATTGTGCAAACCACATGCACAACTATAGTCACAACTGACAGCTGTCTTGCCCTTTCACTCACCTCTAACACTTGTCTCCACTGAACTGTCCATGCACTGAGTTAACTGATGTATTCTTCAGTTGCTTTATGAGTTCATAATTAGTGAATTAATTAATAACTAATTAACACCACTCAACATTAGTCTATTTTCCAGTTGACTAACTACAACTAGTTCAACTAAGTCAAACTGAACACAACTCCATCAACTCCTGATCCAACTCCACAGAACTCAATCACTGAAGTCCTAACTGAAGTCCTCCATGCAATAGCTCAAGTTAACCCATAGGAACCACGCATTTCCTTCTGGCAGCTGCATGTGTCACATTCGTAGCTTGAACTGAAGTGCTCCAAGAGAATAAGATAATGTTTATAGTCCAAATATTATTAAGAGCTAATAATATTCGATTGTTCTATTTTTAGCCTGGCAGTCTAAAAATAGACTCTGCCCATATGTTTAAAAATAGAGGTCCATATATTTTTACCAACTTAACCAATCATCCACAAATAACATCCTGCAACTCATAGACCATGATCCATATGTCTAAAAATAGACTTTGCGCCAAAAATAGCCTGCGGGCACACTCAGTGAAGACGACTTCTTTCCACTAAGCTCCATCATCTTGTTGCATTCTCAACATCAAATTTCCCACCTCTTTTTTTTTTTCAAACACAAATGAGTAATGATTATATTAAATTTGTGCTCGACCGCAACAAATACATGGGGAACTCATTACATTTCAATTTCTTCCATGGGGTCTTCCACTAAGGTACTAATGGGAGAAAAATCCCTGTATTTTCCACAAGTACTTGATTATATTCTTACATATTGTGAACATAAGAGTATGTAGTAATAATACATTGTGCTATTTGGGAGGTTTTTGGAACAAAGAGTCCACACAAAGTTGGGATCATGAAACCAAGTTCGCATTCGTTTCACATTCCCGCTTTTATTTATTGGATTTTTTACCTCAGTGCTGCCTCCCGTGCATGAGCTATTGTGATTGCCTTTCCTCAACTTCCAAGCCCATAAACCTACGTCACACACCTCCCAATGACACATGGTAGTAAAGGGAGCCTATCTTCAGGTGACACTTAGAAGGTACAAGTTGGACACAAAATACTAGGCAATGACTTAGCATGATGATTGGGCAATTAGGTGGTGAGGAAAAAGTATGCTAGTTGCACAAGCTACATATGATTTAATGGCCCTATCTCTACTTTATACATTTACAATATTGTGAGATAGTTTGTTTATAAACATAGTATGAGTACTCTCCCGCCATGAATGTGGGATAAATAAGGTGGTTGTACAAATCAATGGTCAAGATTCACATGGAGAATAGATCAACGGTTGTCGAGTCCTTATCTTTTGGAGGCCATATCTTGAGTTATGAATGTCCAAATTGAGCAAATAAGAGCTCAATGGAAATTGTTTCCATGGCTGGAAAAGTAATTATCATGCCCTAAAAATTAAAATACATCCACGATTATTTTTGGCTTAACAATAAATTATTTATAAAAAAAAAAAACAGAGGGAATTTTTGAATATCTAAAGTGAACTCTCATTGGAGGAAAAAATATAAAAGTTTATATCTACCAAAGAGATTACATAAAGGGACACAAACTCCAACATCCATAAAGCAATTCCAATTTGATGAAAAGAAGATTATAAAAAAAGCTGTGAAATGCATTCAAAAGTGAGAGAGAAAAAAATAGAGAGTTTGCTAGAGGTAAATTTTGCTTGTCCAAAATTTGTGAATTAACCTATTTGACTTTATCTTTCTTCCATGTGTTTCTATTCATTAAGTTTTTGATGCAAGCTTTACAACAAGATGATTTAGGATTGGTTAGATATTTGTATTCTTCTAGGCATTTCCCATGATATTCTAGGTTCAAAGAAACACTATCCTTGCTTGCAAAAAACAAATACGAAATTATTTCAATTTATATGTTTGTAAATGACATCTTGTTGAGGTTACTTTTGCCCTCTTGTTTTAGACACTGTTAAACTTGTCACGTTTGGGATATTATTATTAATTCCCCCAACAAATAAATATTCAAGTCTCATCTTGTTTTTATGAATCTATGTGGTTGATGTACTAATTGATTCTTGAGCATATGATGATTTACAAACTCATTTGATATTTCTTGTTTTTTTACCATAACAATAATATTTTATTTATAAGAAATTGTGTCATGGACACAATAGTAACATAAAAAGTGGATCCATTTCAGCTATCTGAGTCACACAAACGACTCCTTAGAAATCTCAATGGATCATAAAACCTGAGTTCTTGATATCCAAACCATTATTCATATATCCATAAAGACACCAAAAGACTTGCAAAATTTGACTAAATTTATAACACATACTAGCTGATAGGAGATGGAATTACATCTTTGGGCCCTTTACACAAACTAATACAAAACAAAGCATAATAAAAAATTATGAAAAGGGACTCCCAATAATTCAAAGAACGATGGAGATTTTAGGAGTTGGAGTTTTTTTCTCTGTGATCTTTTGTACCTCATGTCAAAGGAAGGGAGGGACATGAGTTTTTCTTTGACACTTTTAAAACTAATGGTCACAAAGAGGCTTTAACACCTTCAACCTTTTTTGCGAGTGCAAAATCTCCTTCCTTCTTTTTCTCCTTTTTTGCAAGTGTGACTTCTTTTTCTACCCACGAGTCCTTCTCTTGGGTTTGTTTGGAGACTATATGAAGGATGACTTTTCAGTGACCTCTGAAAGCATAGCTCTTTATCCATCTCTACATGTGCACTTCTCACATTCTATTTTTGTGGCGATAAACTTTCTTATGTGATTTTTCAAAGATTACCTTTTCACGCTTTGATTTTTCTTTTGCGGATCCATAAACCGAAGTCCTTGATGGTTCTTGGTGTTTCTAGGGGATTAAAGCACCTCATCTTCTTATGATGCAACATCTCCCCTTCTGAATAATTTTTTGTGTCAGAACATCTTCGAGGGGAGGCATGCCATTTAGCCCATCAAAACTTGTGTGTTGAGGGTTGACCAACTCTATCTCTTAGTGCAGTGGATCAAGGATTTCCCCTTATTCATATTCCTAATTGAGGGCATAAAATTTGTTCCATGCCAAATCTTCGCTCTTTTTAGAGGATGGTTCTTCAGCTTTGGCAACCAATTTCTCTAGAGAGGGAGGTCCTTTAGGTCCCAATCCATCTCCTTCTTGTGTCCTTATGGTTGTATTTTGCTTTAGGGAACCCTTGCTTCTTTTTGATTGCATTCTCCTTCCTCGTTATTTTTCTAGATTTCTTCCGCTTTTGAACATCTTTGGGCAAAATGCCCATACTCATGACAATTCTTACATTTAAATGGCAATTGATCATAATCAACTTCTTGATAATGAGTCCAATTATATTAATGGGTATTTATTGTCATTGGGAGTCCCTTATCAAGATACACTTCTACACAAATCTTGGCACAAGATTGAATAATTTCTCATGGTTATACCCAATCGATATAATGATCCAAAACATTTCCAATGTTCCTAAAGGTGTCTTTGTTCCAACAATGAAGAGGAAAATATGGAAATTTAACCCAAAACAAAATCAAAAGATTGAACATCATTTTTTGGGTTGAAATATGGATTCCATGGATCTAAGTATACACCATGAGCCTCCATGAATGTAACACCCTCCTCCCACATCCACCTAAGTAACCATGCCAATCGAGGTAAACATGAGACGAGAGGCTACTATGATCATATTTGACCTCCTATGTGACTGGTAGGAAGTGGAATCGATTGAACATCATACACAATCATCCAACATCATCAACAGAACTCTTAGGAGACAAGTCAACCACTCAGACAACCTGTCCTTGGGTCCCATTGTTGTTTTGGATCTCTTAGGCGATATTTGCTCTCATCTTATGGGCAAGGGAGCGACCAACAACCCAAAGTCGCTCTCACAGGCTTGCCTACCAGCGACCAAGGACCAAAATTGTCAGTTTTGTGCCAGCTACCCCAATATTTAAGCGATTTTTCTAGGCCTAGAGCCTAGGTCACTACCCATAATGGAGTGATAGCTTAGAATCAGTGAAAATACAGGGAAACAATGATGCAAAAGCAATAAACTGAACAAGACCATAACCAGACCCCTACTAGCCATGACAAGCATTTCGTCAAACACATCATCAACATGTAATCTATAGGTGTAAACAATAGAATTAAGTGTGGGGATCTCATACTTGTCTTAGAATCATTTTGAACCATTGTTCCCTCATGCCATTTGCTGCATTATCATCTATTAGGTCATAGACACATTATGCATTCATATACAAGTAAAAACATGATGAAAGTCGTACATAGTTGTTGTCATAAAACATACATATAACCAACGTAATAGAGACATAAATATCATAAGCATATCAACCATAAAATCCACATATACATCAATACATTTACACATGAAAATCAAGGGAATGAATTTCTCATTAATGAATGCAATGAACCAACTAGAGATGGGACTACCACATTCCACTCGACCATAGATTGGTTGAGCCAAGTCTCTCTTCAGTCAATCACCCCCATACCATATTCCAAGCATGAATGTGGGACTCATAACACACATCAAAAACATCAATCAACATGGATGCCACTGGAATTCTCCGTCTACACCATGAGGAATTTGTGTGCCTCCTAGTCTCTCAGGCTTTACCGTGCATCCACAGTCTGATCCAAGGATCACTAGGCCCTACACCGAGACATACTCTTCAGGCTTTACCGTGCATCCCATCCTAGGACCACTAGGCCCAACAGAGAGAAAATCCACCTCTTGGCTTTACCATATATCCTGCCATTCATCAATAAGGATTCCTAGGCCCACCGAAGCACACAATATTATTTTATCGCAACCCATAGTTCGGTTCAGGGGTTTATCGCAACCCATAGTTCGGTTCAGGGGTTACTAGGCCAGTGGCTTTGTGATCCCCAATTTGGTTCAGGGACCACTCAGACCATGTGTTTGTCAATTCAGAGATGCACCTCACCCAACTTCGAATCCAATATGGTCATTCCACATAAACCATATGAGAGAACCCATCTCATCAAAGCTAGCACGAAATGGCAAGGCTAGGTTGAAAATACTGTAATGCTTGGCAAAACCCATGCCATGGTAGAAAAGAAACACATGCAATCCCATGCATGCCAAAGCTAGCAAGAAAAATACACATGCAAGTTGATACCTACAATGAAGCCTGCTTTAGTTGCTTGATCCTGCCTTTCCCTGCTTAATCTTTGCTTCCTCTTGCCTTCTTTGCCTTTCTTGCTCAAATGCCAAAGTGCTCCAGGAAAAATCTAAGTGTCCAAGAGTAAGAGAGAGAGAGAGAGAGAATAATGAGAGAGCTCCAAAACTCAATTGACAAAAGGTTACTCACTGATCCTCAAAGGCCTTTTTATGGTTGAGGCCTCTATTTTCTTCATTTTCCATTTTCCTTCAATTTCCTCCTCACATGCAACCTATGACCTTTCACCTTCCTTTTCTCCTAATTTTCGTTATTTTCATAAATAAATGTGCCAAAAATGCCACTTTTCCCTTCCAAAGCCTTAGCCATTGCCTTTTCTAATTTCCTCAGCAATAAACAACCAAATGAACACCCCCTAGGATGTCTTGCCCAACATTCAACTTGGAATAAGTGTCCCATTGACTGTGGTTATTGTTTTTAACTTTTATTACATGGAGTTTTCACTAGGGCTGTTACAGAACCCTCCCCTTTGGGGGGCACCGTCCTCGGTGTTCAATCACACATATACCTCAACAACCCGCTGAAAAAAAGACATACTTCTCATGGAGCTTTACAATACAGCTCGATGTAGTATTTACATTGAAAGATATGCTCAAAACAAAACAACATGACAACATGATAACATACCACATAGTGGAGCTTCATAACACATCTCGTTACTGTATTTATAATGGTCATCCTGTTGAGTACCAACCCACATGACATCATAACATCATGATAACATAAGGACATGATAGCATAGTGACATGAGAACATAATCATAATGACATAACACCCATACCACATAGTGGAGCTTTATAACATATCTCATGGTGGTATTTACATCCATACACATATGTACATATAACAACGCCATCAAAAGAAATACCAAAACATATACCAAGTCATATACCAAAGAATATATCAAAACATGTACTAAACACCATATCTAAGCATATATCAGAACATCATATAGCATATACCAAACCAACATAAAGCATATATCAACCACCATAAACCATATACCAAAGCACCATAAAGCATATACCAAAGCACCATAAAGCATATACCAAGCCAGCATATCGAAGCTTCTTTGCCTCAACCGATAAACAAGGAAGGATACATAGCCCACATCTGATCCGTCATCTCCCATGTAGCTTCATCAGGCCCAGAGTGCTTCCATTGCACTTTAACTTGCTCAATTGCTCGGTTCTGGAGCATGAGCACCTTTTTCTGCAATATACCTTTTTCTGCACCTTCTTGAGCTCACTACTATCCAGTACATATATCCTGTCTCGAAACCTGACCAATCCATTCGCTGTAAGAAAATAATCCATACCTTGTGCACCTGTGCCTATACATGTACTTGTACCTTCACCTATGCTTGTACCTATACTGCCACATGTACCTGTACTTACACCTGTACATGTACTTGTAATATCAGCTATACTTGTACCAACACCCTATTGCAACATGTGCATAATCTACATATACCTAACACCCTGCTGACTTGCATGTAAGATCCTGTCTTGTAAGTCAGTCTCATAGGAGCTCATAGCTGCCAAGTGATGTACCTGTACCCATCTGCTGAGAGCATCTGCCACCCTGTTCTCTTTACTTGATGTACCTGATCTCGAAATCAAACTTGTTGATCGTGTCCAACCATATAGCCTACCTGGCATTCAGATTCAACTAGTCAAACAAATACCTCAACCTAATGTGATAAATCATAAGTACAAACCTCGTGCTAAGAAGATAATGTCTCCACATCTTCGATGCATCTATGATCGTTGTTAACTCAAGATCATGCGTGGGGTAGTTCTATTCATGCTCATTTAGTTTTCGGGACTCATATTATACCACCTGTTCATCTTGCATAGGGACTCCACCAAGTCCTCTCTTGCAAGCATCTGTGTATGCTACAAACTCTTTGTTTAGATCTACAATTTGTAGCATTGGTGCATGTGTCAACAACTGCTTAAGTTGCTCAAAGCTAGCCTCACACTCCTCTGTCCACTCAAACTTCTTACCTTTCCTTTGCAATGATGTGATGGGATAAGCAATCTATGAGAAATTCCTGATGAATCTCCTATAATAGCCTGTCAGACCCATGGAAGATCTCACCTCATCCACGATCTTAGGAGCTACCCATTCCATGATGGCCCTTATCTTCTCTGGATCTACTACAATGCCCTCCTTGGAGACAACATATCCCAAGTAGTGTACCTCAGTCTGAAAGAAATTACATTTGCTGAGCTTAGCATACAATTGGTTCTCTCTCAACAACCTTAACATTGCTGCTAAGTGCTCAACATGCTCTTCCTCATTTTTAGAATATACCAATATATCATCAATGAACATAATAACAAACTTATCCAAATATGGACACAACACACTATTCATCAAGCACATGAATGTAGTTGGAGCATTAGTTAAGCCAAATGGAACAACAACAAACTCATAATGTCCATATCTAGTCCTAAACATAGTCTTGTAAATGTCCTCCTCTTTGATGCATACTTGATGGTATCCAGATCTCAAGTCGATCTTCAAGAACACTACTGCTCCCTTCAGCTGATCGAACAAGTCATCAATCCTTGACAAAGAGTACATGTTCTTGATAGTCGCTTTATTCAACTACCTGTGATCAATGCATAACATGAGAGTACCATCTTTCTTCTTCACAAACAAGACCTGTGTGCCCCAAGGTGATACACTTGGCCTAATGTATCCCTTGTCCAACATTTTTTTCAACTATAACTTTAACTCAACCAACTTATGTGTGCTCATCTGATAAGGTGCTTTTGATGCTGGAGCTACCACTGGAACTAACTCAAGAGAAAAGTATACCTCCCTGTGAGGTGGCAACTCTATAATGTCTTCAGGAAATACATCCCGAAACTGTTGCAAAACTGGGTACCTGTTCAACACATCTGCATCCTCAACCTCCTTACCCTTATCACTAGAACTGTGTACTGCAAATAACTTGCACCCCTTCATGCGGCTACGCTTTCCTTGCATAGTTGTCACCATCCTAACTAATGTGGCTTTCTTCTTACCCTGTAAAACTCTTGGTTCCCCATTGTCATCAACACACTCAATAGCTTTGTCATAACAATCTACCTTGGTTCTATGTAGATACAACCAATTCATGCCCAACAACATATTGTATGATCCCAACGGTAATACATTCAAATGTGTTGTGGTAGGCATACCATTCAAGTCAAACGTGCAAACTTTTACCCAATGATGAACTCACTTATTTGTACTTATAGCCAACTGCACTAATAAAAAATCTACATGCAATTCCTTATTCAAACCACACTTATCCACCAATTCAGGACTAACATAGCTATAATTAGATCCAGGGTCAATCAAAATAGAAATAACTTGATCACAAAGCTTACCGTCCATAAATGCTTGGTGTTCTGCTTGCTTGTTGTCCACGGCTGCATAAATATGAGGAACACTCTGACCAACCTCCCCAACAGTTTGCGCCTCCTGTGCACTATATATCTTAGGCCTACCACCCTGATGCCACGGACAATCTCTCCTAAGGTGCTCCGGACCACATGTCCAACACTCCAACTAACCAATGTCCTCACCTCTATGCTATTATTGCTGTTGTTGTGACCCATGTCCCTGTCTAGCTAGATTAAATCTCTTTTACAGTGCTACATTTTCTTTCCCATCTGCATTCTAAAGCCTTGTTCTGTTAGGCTGTCATTTACCTCTACCTTTATCTTTTCCCTTCCATCCATTTTGAGATTCATTCTTATGCTTTGTTTGTTCATAGAAATGCTTCAGTTTCCCAATGACTTCCTCAAGTGACTGAGGCTCATCATACTCAATTCCGATCTCTAAATGCTAATGGAAAACCAATGACAAATCTTTAAACTTTAGCCTTCTCATCAGTAAGATACGGTACATACCTCAATAGCTCCGGAAACTTGGTCATGTACTCTTCATCTGTCATTGATCCCATCTTTAGCTCATAGAATTCCTTAGCCTTACTGTCGTAGTACCTCTCTCACAAATACTTCTTCCTGAAAAGTCCCTTGAACTCTCGCCAACTCAAGTCATCTGTCATGATGTCTTTTACCTGCTTAACATCTTCCCACCAGATGTCTGCTTTAACTTTCAAGCTGAAGATAGCTACTCTGGCCTTCATGTTATCTGTGTACTCATGCAACTCAAAAAATTTATTCATCCAAAGTATCCAAGCCTCTACATCTTCCAGCTTCTTCACATCTCCATCAAAAGTAGGTGGTTTTGCTCTCTTGAATTCATCTAGCAAGTATCCCCTGTCATTCCTCCTGTAAGGATGATAATGATGATGATCACGATGTCTATCAGAACCAGAACTAGAATAATACCTATACTCATCGCCCCTCCAATTCGAAGTGTCCAACAACCTTCCATCTCTCATTGTATTGGATCTATTCGACCTGTATCTACCTACTACATTATGCCCCATTAGTTTCATCTTCATGTCCATGGCTGATTCGAAGCGACCCTTGTCGCTACAATTCCGACAAACTTTGAAGAAGTATAACATTAACCTCTGCTTGCTTCCCTTGTACCTGTATGATCTGATCCTTATTTGCCTTACAAATCCTTATCTCTTCCTTTAAGATCCTCAATGTAATTACCAAATCGGAAGGATTCCCAAAATCATACTACTCTTCGGATTCATAGGGAGAGTCTTTGTAGTCAACCGTCTTGCTAGCCATTTGATATTTGTTCCTGTAATGCATAATATGTCAGATAAACCAAATCACAATAAACTTAAGTACCTTAGTATAGCTCGGGGAGGATACCTTGTCTGCAAGATCACCAAATCAACGTGATACATGTATAACATAATCATAACAATATCTAGACATACACAAATAAATGTATCAACACATAAACATCACTCTAGTTAGGGTCTAGTCATCAATGCAAGGCCATATCAACAATGCATGGTATGACCTCATGCATGACAACAACCATTACTCCATTATACACATTTCCACATCCAACCAACAATACACATAAGCAATGCCTAATCAACTACACATATGCCTAAACACATGTAGTCGAACATAAGTGATCAATCCTTGTAATAAACCTACAAGACTGATACATGTAATCAACATATTCAAGAATGTAACCTAGCATACAAGGATGTAAATAGCAGACATAAAATCAACATGTAAGCGATATATAATCCATATGAAACTAGCCACATACTCATGACAAATACATTTGACAAAATCAATATCAAGCTCTCCATAACAACCATACTACAATCCTAATCAATCATCAAGCAAATGCAACAAGCACATGAAATGCAAGTGTAAGAGAGACACATGCAACTGACATGCATGCATGACCAACACACACTACCCATCCAGTCCGAGAGTTGAACCACACTCTAATACCACTCTATAACACTCTCCTCCCACATCCACCCAAGTAACCATGCCAACAGGGGTAAACATGAGGCGAGAGGCTACTATGATCAGATTCGACCTCCTATGTGACCTTAAGGAAGTGGAATTGACGAAACATCATACACAATAATCCAACAACATCAACAAAACCCTCAAGAGACAAGTCAGCCATTCAGACATCCTGTCCCTGGGTCCCACTACTGTTCTGGATCTTTTAGGCCATAGTCGCTCTCATGCTATGGGCAAGGGACCGACCAACAACCCAAAGCCTCTCTCATAGGCTTGCCTGCCAGCAACTAGGGACCAAAATTGCCAGTTATGTGCCAGTGACCCCGGGATTTAAGCCACTTTTTCAAGCCCAAAGCCTAGGCTACTGGCCATAATGGAGCGATAGCTTAGAATCAGTAAAAATGTAGGGAAACAATCAAGCAAAAGCAATAAAATGAACAAGACCATAACTAGACCCCTACTAGCAATTACAAGCATTTCGTTAAACACATCATCGACATGTAACCTATAGGTGTAAACACCATAATTAATTGTAAGGATCTCATACTTATCTAATAATCGCTATGAACCATTGTTCCCTCATGTCATTTGTTGCATTATCATCTGTTAGGTTATAGACACATTATCCATTCATATACAAGTAAAAACATATTGAGAGCCATACATAGTTGCTGTCATAAAATATACATATAACCAACGTAATAGGGACAAAATTATCATAAGCATATCAGTCATAAAATCCACATATACATCAATACATTTACACATGAAAATCAAGGGAATGAATTTCTCAATAATGAATGCAATGAACCAACCAGAGATGGGACAACCACATTCCACCCGACCATAGATTGGTTGAGCCAAGTCTCTATTCAGCCAATCACCCTCGTGCCATATTCCAAGCATGAATGTGGGACTCATAGAACACATAAAAAACACGAATCAACATGGATGCCACCAGAGTTCTCCGCTTACACCGTGAGAAATTTGAGTGCCTCCTAGTCTCTCAAGCTTTACCATGCATCCACAGTCTAATCCAGGGATCACTAGGCCCTACACCGAGACATACTCTCGAGGCTTTACCGTGCATCCCATCCTGGGACCTCTAAGCCCAACAAAGAGAAAATCCACCTCTTGGCTTTACCGTATATCTCGCCATTCACCGACAAGGATTCCTAGGCCCACCAAGTCACACAATTTGGATTTACCGCAACCCACAGTCCAGTTCAGGGGTTACTAGGCCGGTGGCTTCATGATCCTTAGTTCGGTTTAGGGACCACTCAAACCATGTGTTTGTTAATTCGAAGATCCACCCCACTCAGCTTCGAATCCAATCCGGCCATCCCACATAAACCGTATGAGATAACCCATCTCATCAAAGCTATCAGGAAATGGCAAGGCTAGGCTGAAAATACTGTCACACCTGGTAAAACCCATGCCATGGTAGAAAAACAACATATGCAAATACATGCATGCCAAATCTAGCAATAAAAATACACATGCAAGTTGATACCTGTAATGAAGCCTGCTATAGTTGCTTGATCCTACCTTTCCCTGCTTGATCTTTGCTTCCTCTTGTCTTCTTTGCCTTTCTTGCTCTAATGCCAAAGTGCTCCAAGAAAAATCTAAGTGTCAAAGGGTAAGAGAGAGAGAGAGAGAATAATGAAATAGCTCCAAAACACAACTGACAAAAGGTTACCCACTGATCCTCAGAAGCCTTTTATAGATGAGGCCTCTATTTTCTTCATTTTCCATTATTTTACTTCAATTTCCTCCTCACATGCAACTTGTGACCTTTCACCTTCCTTTTCTCCTAATTTCCATTATTTTCATAAATAAATGTGCCAAAAATGCCATTTTGCTTTTCCAAAGCCTTAGCCTTTGCCTTTGCTAATTTCGTCAGCCATAAACAACCAAATGAACATCCCCTAGGATGTCTTGCTCAACATTCAGCTTGGAATAATTGTCTCATCGACCGTGGTTATTGTTTTTAACTTTTATTACATGGAGTTTTCACCAGGGCTGTTACAATGAAATATGACCCACTTAAAAAAATTATATCTCAATCTACTTTATTTTCAAAGAAGAAAGAGAAAAGCCCTCTCCCATAGAAGGAAACAAAATATTGTCCTTCACTCACGGGTCTCCAGTTTCTATCCACCCAAAGGTTTAGAGAGCAAAATGAAGGCCATAAGCCCATAAGCTATCTAATCATGCCTCTTTCTACTAGTCCAAGAGCCATTGCACAGGATTGATTGGTATGGACTATACTTTTTTAAACATCCTTCGACCTGTTCACAAATCGGGTTGACTTGGAGCGTTGGAACCTCGAACCAATGACAACTATTGCATTGAAAGCATTGATATCATGATCATGTGGAGGAGGGAGAGGGTCATGCCCTCAAGAACATGAAACCATTACTTAGGAAGCTATGGTTTCTTCAGTTCTTTCCCTGATCGCTCATTTATTTATTAATAAAATTACAGGTGAAATTTCTATTTCAAAAATACAAACTCATTTGATATTAACAAAGTAGTGTTTTAAAGTTCTTTGATGACATATCTATTTTATTTTCTTTTTGTATTATAAAGTCATAGTTGATTATGGATTCACATTATTTCAAGAAGAAGGAAAAATATCTTTTGATAAACAATTTTTTTTGCAGTTAATATTATTTCCATTTTCTTTCTATTAATAAGATGATGTGTTTAAAAGTAAATCTATTACACAAGACTTTATTGGAAGGTTTGTTATTTAACACTCACCCATTACATTCATTTGAGGACATTAGAGGAATCTTCCACATATCAAGAGAGAAGTACAACCTATTGAGGAGAGACTTTCTTGTTCTCCATACTTTTTTTTTTTTCTTAACGTTGGTATTTTTTCCTTTTATAGAAAAAGTGATCAATAATTTGCATCTCAAGATTGTGTGCTAAGGTGCTCTTACTCATTATGTGGAGGGCAACTTAAATGGTCATCAATCCATCCCGTTCATCCTTCTAAGTGTGATCGAGTATTCCATTTGTTTTTAGTAAGACTTGTGCCTGACATGGAAGCATGCCTTTTTTCCATCTATAACTAAGGTCTTACACTATCCGTCTCTTCTATTTTTAAATTTTGGGTCACACAAGATCTTGAAACTTTCTCAAATAGTTTAAAAGGACAATAATCCTACGTTGTAAAGCGGTATATCCAAGAGAAAACCAGGAAGTTTTTTCAACTCATAGGACTATTGGTGGGCATCAACAACTCACAAGAGTAAGGGATGTGCTAAGTTATTGTTAGAGTCACGTTGAACATAAATTCGACCTTGAATTTCCCTAAGTATAGGTGCATAGATTTAGTTATTGTATTAGAAGTGTAGAATGAAACAAATACCAACGTGGAATACACATTGCATTAATCAATCTTTAGTGCATATCAAATTGACAAATAAAATTGTATTACAAAAACATTGAAATCCTTTGTTGTGCGGTCGTACATTTTGATGTCGCCATACATGCAAAAGGTTTAGTCATGTAACCACAATGCATTAATGTCATCTTAAACAAATATAAAAATAACAAATAAACAACAATACAATTGAAGAACTAAATAACTCTAGACCAATTTCTGATCTAAATTTTGGGCATTGGGGGTAGCCTACAATATTTACTCAATAGCGCAAATTAAACTCAATTGACAAAAAAATTGGGCATTGGGACCTACACAAGGAAAAAAAGTGACCCCTCTCCCTAGGTGGGAAGGATAACAAGTATTCCATCCAACCACCTAAGATAAACTCAATTGACACACTATTTTTTTGATCTAATCATTTATATATTTCTAATAAGATTATCATAAAATAAATTATAATATTATATTAGTTTGACTTTTTGTTTGTTTGTTTGTTAGTTAATGAGAGTCTTGAGATGACTAGCATGTCTAACCTATGTTATGAGTAACTGCGCGCATCTAAACCGTCAAAATCACATGGGGATTACACTTGGCTTTGGCCACTCTAACCCTTAGCATGACTAGATTTTTGCCCACATAGTTTTAAACCGTTGACTTTTTAATCCCAAAATACCTTAGCATAACACCCTATCACTTTCTATTCTACACCCAAAAACCTATATAGTTTCAACTTTAATTTATAGGAATAAAATTGAATATTTCACAAATTTAATAATTTATTTATTTTTATGTTTGATAACTTATTTAAATATTTTACAAATGTAATGATTTTTTTTGGAATATGATAACTTATTTGAATATTTCATAAATTTTATTTTTTATTTTTATTTTATTTTTTTAATCTGATAACTTAGATTTTATCCACAAAACTCTAAAACTAAATAACCATACAATTTCTATATAATATACCTTTTTCTATTCAAATTTTCTCCACACTAATAATTACATTGTAAATATATTTTCATAACGGCACCAACGCGTCCACACACCCAATCGACCCAATTTTGATCCTTCTAACACAGATGTGAAGGAGATTCCACCCAGACACCCACCTAATCTAGGGTAATTTGAACAAGTTCTCCTTTTTTGCGATCTTCCATAACTAGATATTATGCCATCTAAACTTATTTGTCCTTAAGTTAACCGCCGTCTCATTTGGGCCCTGCATCCAGATTCCTGAGCTCAGAAGAACAATATGGGTTTGCTATTCTGGAGGAGCAGCAAGAAGGCAGCTGAAGAAAAACCCAAAGAGTCTCCTTCGTTGTCAACTGCTTCAACCACACCATCTGCCGAACAGTCCACTGGTTCGTACAATGGCGCTGTCATGGAAGTCCCAAGGCCCACAGAAACATCTGTCTTTGAATTTGGGTTAGCTGCCAAGTCAGGGGATGGAATCACATTAGCTGGTTATTGTCCAGTTTCCAATGATATTGAGCCCTGTCGATGGGAAATCCTCCCAACAGGGGATCCCGAGGCTCCCCAGTTCCGAGTAGTTTTCTGATACAGAGTGGATCTCCTTTGGTCTCTCGCTCGTTGGGTAATTGTATTTGTGTGGGATATGCCAGCTAAGTTATGTTAAGCATACAAGATTAGGTTATGAATTATTATTCATCTCAATACTGTATCTATTTCACTGTTTTCTGTCAAATTGGACAACCCATACGATAGTATTAGTTGGACTGAATATTTATCTTATTTAGTTGGCTGAACAATTTGAATTATCCCAATGTTATAAAGGCATTTTTGACTGGTGCAATTATTATATATTTATTGGGGCTTTGATCATCTAAGAATTGTACCTGTGCCGGTCTCCGTGAAACAAATATAGTATAATATAGTATAACATGATAGTTTGCAACAATAAACTATTGAGTTTTCTGTCTTTGGCTACTGTGGGGAATAATTCAATATTGTAAGTGGGGTTCTCTCTGTAAATGGATCCTTGTATTGAGTATATAGCTGAATATGGTACTGTGAATGCGTGTGTGGAGTAGTAATCTGTCCCAACGCCAAGTTAAAATGCGCACTATTACATGTGAGTAGGACATGCCCTCTCTACAGGGTACACAACTATGGACGAACGGGCCGCTCTTTTTTTAGTTGGTTCGAAGAATAAAAATGCTTTTATACTACAGTCGAAATATTACGTGATATAGCAAAAATTCTTTTTATTGGTTGAGTTTTTTTCAGATGAATGCTGATTAAACATATTGCGAAGGAAGGTTATAGAATTAAGTTTTGATCGGGTGAAGAATGAACCGTTATATTAAATATGTAAATTGAGTATTAAGTCATGAATGCTGAGTGTATTTTGTCATGAATCTGATGGATTAACACCTACAGTGAGTTTATAGTTATGTACAGTGTTGCGGGGGAGCCCCCCCTCGATCCTGCTCCCAATCTGTGGGTTGGGAGTGCACTCCCTTGATTTCGGGAGCATACTCCCTAAATTTTTTTTTGTT
Organism: Pinus taeda; assembly: GCA_000404065.3. Lineage (NCBI taxonomy): Eukaryota > Viridiplantae > Streptophyta > Pinopsida > Pinales > Pinaceae > Pinus > Pinus taeda. The sequence continues at coordinate 454,440 of APFE031741681.1, read as the reverse complement.
GCTCCCTGCCTTTTCGGGAGCGTTTTGCCTTTTTTGCAATTTTTTTTTTTAAGTAATGTTCGAAATACAATTGTTTTTGAAATAAACAAATAAAATTTGAGTGGGGCAGCTTAATGATCAAGTCTATGACCCTAGTATTGATATGCTATTCATGGTAATGTTAAATTCTTAAAATAAAAGGATGAAAATGAAGATTAAGGTTACTTAAATTTTTAACATTACCATGAAATGACTCAGGATGTTTGAGAGTGGTTCCGGCCTCATTGGATTTCATATGGAGAAAGTAGAATTTTAGATTTCATTCAAAATCTAGCTGACTTATCAGTTTTTCAGGATTTTAGGATTGGGGGATTGCAATGTTTCCATTGAATTTTGTCATGTATTAGGGTATGGAACTCGTATTTAATCAAGAGCACCAAACCAAGAGCTTCTGAATATGTCGCTCCCGCTCCCGTTTTCGCTCCTGCTCCCCGCTTTTGCTCCCGCTCCCAAGTAACATTGTTCCTAATGATATGGGTCTGGACACCACTGTTGAGTTGGCATTGGCCAACATGGATCTCAATGATCCAGTGCTAGAGCCTGTTAGATTTGATGACTTAGAGGGGTCAACCTCCATACCAACAGATGTAGAGGCGACTATGGATACAGGGGAGGAGGAGGATGCAGAGGAGAGCAATGGGGACCATGATGATGGGGACAGTGATGCTGATTCTGATGCTGATTGATGCCTTGAGGCTTGTATACCTGTAGTTGTTTTATATTTTCTATTTCTATTTGCCATTGGCATTGCACCAACACTACCTATGTAACACATTTTGATTTGATGACTTAATGAGAAAACTACAATTGTCTGTGTGTTTATCTTACTATCTTGTAGTTGTAAGTTGTCTTTCAGTTATGAATTACGAATCATGATTTAAATTTTTAATAGATTTATCATTTATGTGACTAGTACCACTGACATTTATTTGAATTTTGTATGTACTATGCATGCTAATAGCTATAGATGAAGATCTATGTTTGAAATCAATAAATTTGTATCATTAATTAAAATGTGTAAGAAATATCTAATTTTTAATATATATATATATATATTTAATAAAATAATATATAACGAATCCTACGTGTTCTGTTCCTGGGGGTCAACGTGTCCGAATCCAACACCACGAATCTCGAATCCCCGTGTCAGGTGACTTAGGTTGTAGTGTATTGTTTTTCAGTTTGTTTTGGGAGGCCCATTGTGACATCATTGTAGATCTGTTGAGGGCAGCTATCTTAGCTATTTTTCCAGCATGTAAAACCCTAGTTCTTATATTATAATAAAGCTGAGATTGTTTCTGCTTATCGTATTATCAAATTGCATGCATCTTATAAATAAATTTTACATGACATTCTTCTGTGTATGAGTAGAAATTTTATGTGAAGGGGTTGTTCCAAATTTATTTCGTTTGGGACATTACAGAACAAGACTATGGCCAAGACTCTTCTCTCTTCCAAGTCATGCCATAGTTTGTGCCAAAATGCCCAAGATACAAACAAGCGTATGCACCCGAATGCAAAATGAATAAAGTACTTTTTGATCAGAAACCCACCTTCCAACATGTGATCCTGACAAATGGTCAAGGGTACATATTAGTTATTACTAAGGCAGGTGGCAGAGATATGAGTGGCGCATGATATTGGCTACAAGGTGGCATTCAGGGGTTGCTGGCTGCCGGCTGGAAGAGATGAATAGGAGAAAAGTTTCTCCTAGGGGTCACCCACTTTTGGTGGGTAGAAAAAACCACATCAACAGGTTCCATGGAGGCATCACTAGGCCTGGCCATGAGGCCAATGGATAGGTGCATGAGAGACATGAGCACAAGGGGCCAGTGTGCATTGACGAATGCTTCCCAATTTTGGCTCTAGCTATTTTTGAATGGCCAAATCTGTTGGACCCTCCTGTTGATGGTTAGGAACATTTACATTGGACAGATGTTGATTCCCCATTTATTGGTTGGGGTACTGTCCTGTATGATCATGACTATCACCGTCTCTTGATGCTGGCATGATTACTTCACAGTGTTTTAAGTTTGGAATGCAGCCCTTTGTTTGTTTTTTTTATTGATTCTATGGACTATGGACTTTCAGCTAGTGGTTGTATGATTGTGGCTTAAAGCATCCTTTGTTTCTTTATATTTGTTTTAGTTTTTGCTTGTGCTTGTTGAGGCTGCTTCAGAGGGCAATTTTTTTTTGTTTTGTTTCGTTTTGTTTTTTTTCTTTGTATTAAAACTCAGTGTTCCACGGGGACTCGCCCCCCCTTAGGGGTCTAGTTTCCTCGCTCCCCCACGCTCCGGGGACTTGGGGACGAGTAGGGGACGTTTCCCCATGCTCCCGAAATGGAGGAAACTCAGGGGGACGTGCCAGGGAAACGTTTCCCTTCCCTGAGGGGATGTTTCCCCACGCTCCCAAAAAATGGCCTTGCTTATAGTTTATGATTTAATAGACCGAAAGTGGTACAAAGCTACTCATGTTCTGTATCGGGATAACGTCTTGTGCTGTCTTTTGGTTTCAACAAGCGTTATTTTAGAGGGTCAGTATCATGGAAATTTGCTGGACCATATAGCACGTACATGAATTTTCCCTTTTAAAACTTCTTTTTTTCTCAAGTGAGGGCTGGATTACAGTGGGGAAATAACTGGAGTGACAGGCAAAGAATATGAGACATTTAGTTTGTGTTTTTAATTTGCATGACATTTGACATACAAACTATGGAAGCAGCACCTATGTCATGTGGGAAATAATTGGGTGGACTATAGACTAACATGCGTTTAATGCAAGCATGACAAAATACTATGGACAACAAGAAATCTCAGGAACTGTCGTTATATATGAATTTATACAGTTACAAAATTTACATAGAGCACAGTTGCTCAGCTTGAATTCTCAGGTCTGAAAATTATTTTCACCCCTGAAATACACTACTAGTTTGAAGTTTGAACTGCATGGCATTGCTCTAATAAGGTAGACAAATTATCCATGCCATCGTTGGTCACCCAAGTTGGTTCGCAGATGGTCATCCTGCAGTCAATGTCATTTGATAGTAAACTGTCAGAAACTCTTTCATGTGATCTTCTCATCTCTCCTGGAACTAAAACTCTTCTTTCAGCATATGGTGTACTGTCTATATTATATATAATATAACAAACTTTCTAGCTGTTGGATCCAATACAGCTGGACAACCCATTGTAGTTGCCCCTTCTACTGCCAATGCAGTGTTCCTGATTTGTTCATTTACCTTTTCACAGAATTCGGTGGCTACCTTATCAAGCTGAAGCTCTCCCTCTGTCTGACCAAAATCTAAATTAGAATTTGACCAAGCTGAATTAGAATTTTAAATTTATATTTTATATGATATTATAAATTTGGATAATGTCAAATGGTATTCATATCAAAAATGATCATGGCTTTGCAGCTTTTCAAATTCAAACCAAATTGTCATAGTGGACTCAATTAATAAATTATATTTTTATATTTATAAATTTTTTAAGACCCTGACGCTCCCCCACGTTTCCTAAAAAATGGTAGGGAGCTTTTGCATAGGCCGCTCCCGCGCCCCCTCGCTTCCTCGCCCCCTCGTCCCGGAACCTTGGTGGAACATTGTTAAAACTCTCTGCAAATTGTTTAGATTAATACAAGGGAATCTTTAATTCAGAAATTTATTATTTGTTCAAAATAAAGTTTCTCCTTCATTTCATTTGAAGTTTTACCCTAAGATTTCTTTATTTGATATGGATATTATTACTTAAGTTGGAAGGAACTTTGTAGGAAGGCTTATTTAAATAGGATTGCATGCATTTGAAGTTGTGGTTTTCTGCATTTTTGTGTTTCAACATTAATCCGTGTTTGAAATTCTGCTGCATTACCGTTTGTTTTGATACAGTTGACTGTTTTTGATGGCAGTTCTGCAATGAGTATTCTGTTCCACATGAGCAATTAGAACATTTCAGGGAAGTCACTCCCCAAGATATTGTTTGTTCACAGGTCTGACTCTTTTTGCTTTTGTTTATATGCACTAGGCATTGCCCATGTTTGCTTTTCTATGTAGTAATAAATTGCATAAGTGACATTATTGTGTTCAAAATTCAAATTACTGAGAGGTTTCAGCAGAGGTTATGTCCTAACATGTTTTCTAATGTCTAACAGAAAATATCTGGAATAACTCTTAAGGAGGAAGATGTTGCTGTCTGCAACACCAAAATTGATCTGACCCGGGGAATGGAGTATCCAGTCAATAGGTATGTACTTACTGCTTACTGAATAGGCATGACATATTGCTTTGTAGATTTATGTTTTTAAGTCACCCCTACATAGTTTCATAGTGCCTATGGCAACCTGGGTGGACAGAGTTGAAATGAAGCTGTTAATATTTTTTTCTAACTATTCAATATTAGCACCTGACAGGTTGTTTATGTTTTTGTTTGTTCATGTTGATAATGATGCAGAGTACATTTTTTTGAGGTAAGTGCAGAAGAAGTTAGTTGTCATATTGAGATTTATTATTCTTTATTTTCTCATTTATTATATTCAAATTTCCATTTTTTTTCACAAGAATAGCTTTACTCTATTCTGTGGAATTTTATATTTTAATATAAATGTATAGACATTAGCATCATTTATATTTCTCTGTTAATAGTCGAGTGACTTCATCTGAAAACTCGAGAAGGATGGCTCAAAGATAAACATTTTTCCACATTATGTAAAAATTAATCATCTATACCAAGAATTTGTGTCTTTCTTATGCTACCAGAGATCTGATGAATCTAATGGAATACTCTCAGGCTTTTTGTCTTTTCAATGCTGAACAAGGCTAGTCAAGCTTCAGCGACTGCTTTAAAGATGACACATAAAAATAGTTATGATACATAATTCCACCGATTATTGATTTTAGATTCAAGTCTTTTTCATCATCACACTACAACAATATTACAGAATGTTCAATGCTATGCATCTTGATAGTAGCTCCACCTTACTAATGTATTTCTTCTATTTGTTAGACAGTGAACATTTTTAGTGTCATGGTCTGGGCATTAGGTTATAAAGCTACATATATAATAATGTGTTAGCATGAATATCATTTCAGGGAAGATATCATCAAGGGTCTGGAAAGAAACTTATCGGAGATATTGGAAAATTTTGGCAAGCACAAACTTGGAAAAATTTGCAACCTAAAAAATTTGGAGAGAATATGAAGAATATTTGAAACACCAGTTACATTAATATAATGAATTAGGATAATGAAGTAGTGCTAAATATCAATGCTTGGTTGACAGTTAGGACAACCATTGCAGTAACCATTTGAGTATGAGATGTCATCTCCTTGATGCATGCGATTCAGGATTAATGAACATATGAATCAAAGAGTGCTTTTATCTAAAATCATCTCTTTGTTTCTTTTATAAATTAAACGTGCTATCAAAGCCTTGTTTGAGCCTTGAGGGTGTGCATAGTTAGTGAGTTGAGAGAACAAGGTGAAATTTCAAATGATTTTGAGAGGCAAAGATGGAAGTCATATCCAAGTAGGTTCTAATGAATACAAAATACATTTTTTACATTACATAATAATAATAATAAGAGTAGTAATAATAATAAATGTATGTTAAATGTCACAATTCTTCACCTTTGTGACTAGTTAGTGCATGTAAGTATACTGTCACAAGGGTCATTGTATCAATTAGTTTGTTCATGATCCTATATGGATTTCAACTAGTTTTCCTTCTTATGTTGGATATTTTGTACACGAACTAGTGTTCATTGCATTGATATCAGGGCACCTTGTAGTGCACTATCAGTGATTTTGACCTTTGGCCACGCAATTATCAAAGTTTCTCTGGTTCTTGTTCCATGACCACAATTCGTCATGTGGCCACTGAAGGGTTAGAAATTCCGTTTAAGAAAGATTATTTTATTGCCAGATATGGGTTCAAGAGACATAATAATATAGAGAATTATAAATGCAAGAGAAAAATCACCAGGGCATTTCAATAAATATTACAAAGAATAGTGAAGTTTGAAGATATTGAATAGGGCCAACGACTAATTGTTGCCTAGTTCATACATTTTGTGACACTGCTATATACTGCCCAGAGTTTACCATTGTAAAATTTGTGGCTGTGATAAACATAGTAGTACTAATACTAATGTTATTAATACTACTAATAATAAAAATAATAAATATATAGATCATTAGGTCTAACAAATATAAATATATGAAATAAATATTAATAAATAATTAACTAATGAAAAGATGTGTCTCATCAAAAGTGTCGAGATTTCTTACAGGATGCACAGTAGAAAACAATTTTCTGATCTGATAATTACTACCTAGTGATCTTCAATCAATTTATCTCATGCCACTGACATCATTGAACAATTTTACACAGAAAATATCAACCGTAAATACAACGGAAACAGTAAAGATCATAGAAAGACAGCCATGCACAATAGAGACAATATTTTTACCTTGGGAAACCCAACCTTGGGAGAAAACCCAACAAATTTTCTTAAGGATAAATTATTCTTCAACAAGGTTTACAAATCCAATTTTATAGAGATCTGTGCCAGTTTTCAAGTCAAAAATACCAGTCAAACCTTTAGCATCCAACAGGTCTCGGCCTGTCCTCGTTAAGACCTGTGACAGGGCCTGTGGCTCCTGCAGCCTACGACCCCCCCCAAACAGACTCTACCTCGGCTCTTTATAACCACAAAAAGAACTCTAAACAGCTGCTCCTTGGCTGCAGCTTCCCTCCTCAAGACTACGGCTCCTTTTGTTGTTCTCTCTGAAGAGAAATTGTCCTTGATTGCTCTTCATTGGTGTGTTGAAAATGAATTGTCACATCATGTATATATACTAGTCGAATGAGGGTGAATTAACCCAAGGGACACTACCTTTTGTGTGGTTTGGCCAATTTGATGCCCCAAAACATATTTTTTTTTGATGTTTCTTGAAGACTGACTTAGGCATGCGGGAATACCTCCCGATGCTACAGAAATCAATAAAAAGGAGACATTTCTTAGTCGAAAGGCACCCTTGCCTATGTATTTATAATGGGACTCTCATTGTGTTCTATCATTCTATCCCATTCATATTAAATCTCATACTTTTTTACATATTATTTATTGTCCTTGTAGATTTTTTTATACTGTTCCAAATATTTTGGATTTCTATGATGAATCAAATGGGTTCATCATATTTGGTATCAGAGCTTCATTTTCTGATCTCGGCAATTGGCCATACAGGCTTTTAGCCACATTGAAAAACTTCCGGGGTTTCTTTAATTTGGGAGCTTAACCACTTTTAGGATTTCGGCCACTCAAGTTTCATTGTTCTGATTCAAAATATATTTTGAAGAAATTGCTCTACTGCAACAGAAAAACTGAAAGTAAATAACCAAAGAAAGTCATCCAAAAAAATAGTACTATAAGGAGACTATCTATTAAAATTGGCAACTAGGGCCAAACTCCATGTGGGTCTACTTATTCATGGCATCTGAATCTTTTCTTGGATTCCTCTTGTCGAGGGGTGTAGGATTGATCTAAAGATCATCCGATTCCGACATGTATTCATGGAGATATGAATTTATTTGTGTTATGGGACAATTCGTCAAGGTCGGCCAGCAGCCAAATTTCCCCCACTTGTTCTTAATGTTTTAGTATAAATAGAAGAGGACTTTAAGTCATTTGTCACACACACCTCTTGTGATCTCTTCCTCTCCACTTGTCTTTGGGTTTTGGTGGGAGGAGAAATCCTAAGAGTATATGCTGCCCTAAGAAGAAGATGCTGTAGCTCTACGCTGCCATAGAGAAGCTTAATGTTAGTATGGAGAATCTCGTGTATGCAGGTGAAAGAAAGCTCTCTATGATTTAAAGCAAGCACCCCGAGCTTGGTATGAGAGGATTGACATCTATCTAATGAAGCTGAGATTCACTAGGAGTGAAGTCGATCCAAAGCATTGCTTGAAGGTTGTGGATGATAGACCTCTCATACTGACACCTTATGAGGATGACCTCTTTCTAACATGTGCAGACCCTCTCATTTGCAAAAAGTAAGAGGGACTTGGATTCTGGAGTTGGAATGGTGAATTGCAAGCCTATGACTACTCGATGAAGCCTAACTTTAAAGGTTATGCAGTAGTGATGTCGGACTTGATTTGGGAAATGCCTTTGATTTTCGTAAACTCATACTAGCATTGATGCTCTTGGTGAGCTCCCATCCCAATATATATTTTGCAGTTAGCATGTTGAGCTCATATATGGTTGAGCCTGATTGGATTGGTGCCAAGAATCATTTGAGATATCTTCAAGGCACAATCTCTCATGGATTGAGATACACTGCCGGAAATGTGAAGCTGCATGATTATTCTAATGTTGATTAAGTAGGCAGTGTAAAGGATCGCAAGAGCACTTGTGAGTGTTGGTTCTCTTTGGGTTCTGCTTTGATATCTTGGATGAGCAGGAAGTAGAAGTCGATTGCTTTGAGCACCGCTGAGGCCGAATACATAGTTATGAGCATGACCTCGTGTGACGCTGCCTGGTTGAGGAAGCTCTTCAGTGAGCTGTTTGGACACATATTGGATACCATCATGATCTTCTATGACAACCAGAGGGGGATTCGATTATTGAGGAATCTCGTGTTCAATGATCGCTCCAAGCATACAGACATCAGGTACCACTTTATCTGGGATATGGTACATCGAGGAGCAAGAAGGCTCCATCGCATTGGGACTGATGTGCAGGTTGCCGATATTCTATAAAAGCCCTTGGGAAAGGTCAAATTCTTGACTTTTTGAGAACGACTAGGAGTCGTAGAGAGATTCTCTCCTAAGGGTTCTGTATGATATGGAGATTGAGCTCTGGGAGCTTCGAGGGCTTGGGGGTACTTCTTGGAGCGATGAGAAACCATAGGGTGAGTGGTTCAACCTTCCCCTAGTGGTTTTCTATGTAGGCAGGATGAGTGGTTCATCCTTCTCTTGCTGAGACACAGTCATAGGGTGAGTGGCTCAGCCTTCGCCTAGTGATTTGTTGTGTACAGGGTGAGTGATTCAACCTTCTCCTGGGATACCCTCAGCGACATGTAGGCAGGATGAGTGGTTCATCCTTCTCTTGCTAAGACATCCTACCCATGTAGTCTGGGACTCATGGGAAGTACCTCTCATCTGGCCAATGAGTAGGGAAATGAGGATAGGGACCATAGTAGTACTGATGGACACATAGTGTTACTGCTGTACTCCCTATGCTATGATGATATTGATCTGGGACCAATTGGAACTGACTTTGGGTCAGTAAGAGTGATATAACTCATTGTCTTTTGGAACTGACTTTTGGTCAGTAAGGGTGGTATGACGCACTCTCTTTATTTGGAACTGATTTCGGATCAGTAAGAGTGGTATGATACACTCTCTTTATTTGGAACTGATTTTGGATCAGTAAGAGTAGTATGACACTCTCTTTATTGGAATTGACTTCAGGTCAATAAGGGTGGTACAAGACACTCTCTTTTATATGGGACTGAATTCGGGTCAGTAGAGGATGGTATGATACATTCTCGATCACTTCTTCTTCTTCATAGTTCAGTAGAGCAGAGCAAAGCCGAGCAGTGCAGGGCACTGATGGCAGAGATAGTATGAACTGGTAGATGGATTAGCAGATGGAGTTCTTCCTAGTTGAGAGGGAGTGTTAAAATTGGCAACTAGGGCCAAACTCCATGTGGGTCTACTTATTCATGGCAACTGATATTTTTCTTGGATTCCTCTTGTTGAGAGGTGTAGGATTGATCTAAAGATCATCCGATTTCGACATGTATTCATGGAGATATGAATTTATTTGTGTTATGGGACAATTCATCAAGGTCGGCTAACAACCAAATTTCCCCCACTTGTGCTCAACGTTTTAGTGTAAATAGAAGAGGACTTTAAGTCATTTTTCACACACACCTCTTGTGATCTCTTCCTCTCCACTTGTCTTTGGGTTTTGGTGGGAGGAGAAATCCTAAGAGTATATGCTGCCATAGAGAAGCTTAATGCTAGTATGGAGAAGCCCTAACCATTGGCCTAAGTAATGATTGCCTAGAATCTAACACGGTCATGGTGAAGAAGGCTTTAACGCAGTGGAGAAGGTGTCTATAATGCAGGTCTAAGAGACCCTATGAAGCTGATCCATGAGGCCATCAAGCTGCTGCCAGAGTGTGCCCTAGTTGTAGGCTTGTGAGAAGATCTATTAATAGAAAATAAGAGACATATATACAACCTATCTAAGGTTATCCATGTGCCCTAAAAGCAGGTCTAATAAGAAACCTTAAGTCGCTGTCAAAAGGAAACCTATATGGTGTCCTAAGGGTGTTATATACAACAAACATATATGTAGTTCAAAAGACACCTAGCCGCAGCAAGGAGTAAAAGTCTGGACTCATACATTCTTGGAATGGATCTGTCTTCTTGTTATCCATGTTAGCCTCGCATGACAAGGAGCAGTATCCTTGTGATCTCTCGGAGGAATGACTTCGGCCAAGGACATTATATTACATTATATAGATCTGCCTCCTAGCAATGTATATCAGTTATATCACAACAACTCAATAAATAGCCTTGATATAATATATATATATATATGTGTGTGTGTGTGTGTGTCTGTACTCTTTTATGTTCTATTTGCATTTTACTATCACACTAAATGTTATTGCTAATCTGGAATTGATATTGAGCTAATATGGAAAATTGAAGTAAATTTTCTCTCAGCATAGAACACACCTAAAATTAACACTATCCCACTGATTTGGATAGAGCCGGATTGTATGAACATAATCACAACCAGTGTTGTTGGACAATATTCACAAATCGAAAAGTGAATAGACTGGGTGCAATCTCTAAAGCCATTGGCCATGATTATATAAGGATATCCCCAACATACCTTAACAATGCTTTTTGGAGTGAATTGTTGTCAGCGGCAGGTTGAGGGTAGGGGAGAGGAATACCTCCCAATGGCAATAGAGATGAAATTGTAGCCTTTAAAGACATCATTGATGTTATAGAGCTTAGTATAGTGACTCTAAATGGATTTCCTTCTGCATGGGAGCCATTTATTCAGGGAATTTGTGCACGAGAAAAACTACCCACGTTTGATAAGTGTTGGAATCATGATTGCCGTTAGTCCAAAACCTGTAGGCATTAGTCTCCACTACAATTGCAAGAGTTAGGATCCACGAGAGGCAGATAGTCCATGTTGTGAAACACATGGGGAGCATTGAACCTAATGTCCAACAATCCTCCCCCTAGCGCGAGCCGAGTGACTTTCAAACTCGAGACTTGTCACTCTGATATCACTTGTTTGAATCACGATTGCTACTAGATTGAAACTCGCAGGCATTAGTCTCTGCTACAATTGTCAATGTTAGGATCCACGAGAGAGGGTTAGTAACTTAGTCCATGTTATGAAACACATGGGGAATGCTAAACCCAATGTCCAACAATAAGCTATGGACTGATTGTGTTCAAGAGGAGGCCAGGTTGTTGCCTAGGAATAGCTTGTAGAATCCGTAGTATGAAGAAACACAAGCCCTTGTAGCTTATACAAGGAACGAAAAAGGAAGAAAGAACTTTGAAAAGTTTGATAAGAAGAATACAGGTAGAAGACCTATTCTTGTTCAGGATGAGAAGAAGAAGGATATGTCAAAGGTCAAGTGCTTCATTTGTCATAAATTTTGGACACTACACCTCCCAATGTCCTGAGAAGAGAATGAAGGAAAAATAACATGCATCAACAGTAAATGTTGATGATGGTAATGATGAGCATCCACCTTAAGAAGTCAAAGGAATTCTTCCTTTAGGATCTAATTCTAGTAATGTTTGTGAACGATTATGCCTCTAGGCACGTGACAAGTGCTTGAGTTTTGTCAGAAGAGAGTTGACAATCCTCAACAGTTTCTTCCTTGATCAAGAGATGAGTACTTCATATTTTTTCCTTGATTAATATTATTATCCTTATTCTTTTTGAGTCAACCTCTTGTTGTTGTATTTTTGCTTGGTAGTAATTTTCTTCCATGGCCTCTTGGGTGGAGGTTTTTGCAAAAAGAAAAAATTGTATACATTGCCAATGCAATGATTCATGTAGTAGATGGCAACATCGAGAAGTACCAAGCCAAGTTTGTGACAAGAGGGTTCTCCCAGAAAGAGGGAGTGGACTGTGAGAAGATTTTTGCTCTAGTCGCCAGATTGTCAAATTCTTGGGCTCAAGTAGAGACTTAGCAAGAGTGATTGATGTTTGAGAGGGAGGATTGCACTTATTGTTAGGACATCCAAGACTATGCTAGATGATCGGAAGAGCTTCCTGTTTTGAGGAAGCATATAGTTAGGTAGATTAGAAGGGGCAACCTTCCAAGAGGATGTCATGGGTTGAGATTGTCAAGATGCTCAGAGACAGAATGCCTCTAGGAGTAGAATGCCTTCTATGAAGGGACCATGTAAGACATAAGAATATGCTTCAGTGATAGAGGGAGCAACAGTGGTAGAATAACTTTTCTTACATGACAAAGGGCGTAGCCTGGATGTTTCTGCTTCAGTGTCAGAGGGAGTTGACCTCAGAGTTTGAGATGAAGGATTTTGAGGAGATTTAATATGATGGACTGCAAGTCCATGGCTACACCTATGGTGACCAATTTGAAGAAACTGAGTGATTCTGATTCAGATTTAGATTTGGTGGATCTCATGATGAACAAGCAGTTGATTGGATCCTTAATGTATCTGGTTTAACACTTTGCCAGATATTTTCTTTGTAATGAGAACCCTAAGCTAGTTTATGGTTGAGCTGAGGCATGTACATTGTGTTTGCAGCAAAGCATGTGTTGAAATAACTGTGTGGTACTGTTGGATATGGTTTGAGATACGTCTTAGATGGTGAAGTAAGGCTATAGGAATATACATATTCAGATTGAGTAGGGAGTGCAAAGGATAGAAAAATCACCTTGGGGGTGCTGCTTCAACTTGGGATTAGCTATCTTGGTTTAGCAGGAAGCATACTTCTTTCACACTCAGTACAACAAAGGTAGAGTATATTGTAGTCAGTATCGCAAGTCGTGAAATAGTGGCTTCGACAGCTTCTTGGAGGACTATTTTATTAGGTCATTTCATCTGAGACATGGTCCAGAGGAAAGCAATGAAGCTCTAGTACATATCCACAAATGAGCAGATTATGGACATTCTCACCAAGCCTCTGCCTTGAGAAAAGTTTGTATACTTTAGAGACAATCTTGGTGTGATGCAAGATGTTTCCCTTGTTGAGAGGGAGTGTTGATGTCTTTGCAGGATTGGGTGGACCATCTCCTGAGATGACAGGAGGACTTGGTTGGGTCATGCTGATTTGACCAGGGGAGATGGATACATTCCCCTGATAAGCCAAAAGGACTTGGCTGGGTCATTTGACTAGAGATTAATGGCCTAGGGAAATTGAAGATTGGACAAATCTTCTCCTAAAAAGCCAAAAGGACTTAGTTGGAGAGAGATGAAATTCACCTGAGAAGCCATAAATGACTTTGGCTAGGCCATTTGGCTAGGGGTGAATGGTCAAGGGGCACATCTTCTTCTGAGAAGCCATAAAGGACTTTGGTTGGGTCATGTTGATTTGACTAAAGGAGATTGATATATTTACCTAAAGAGTCATGAAGGACTTTGGCTGGCCATGTTGATTTGGCTAGGGGTAAATGGCTTAGGATACTCATGTTGCGTACTCCAAGATAGAGTGATTGATAAACATGCATCAACGTTGCAAGCTCATAAAATTTTCTTATTACGGAGAAAATTCAGCTAAGGAGAAGTCTATTGAACCAAGGAGAATACCTCCCTCGCTAAGAGGGAGTGTTGATTTTTGTGTAGCATCGAGAGGTACTCTCTCGCATGCCAAGAGGTCATGTAAGTCGACCTAGAAGAATTGCGAAAAATAAAATAAAATAAAATATTTATTTTTTTGGCCATCATGTAGGCTCAACAAGGACAAGTCGGCCCCACCATGAAAGTGTGTTCCTTGGTCAAAGTTCAACCCATTCTATTGAAAATATGGTAGCCATGGTCAATATTTTCATCATGAAGAAATTTGAAAATTTGAATTCTAGCTTGTGCCCTGGAAAAATTAACATGGTATCAGAGTTGAAGAGCAGTCATGAGAAAGGCATCAAAACTTACTCTTGATTTTGGGCTGAATTCCTGTTATACTTTATTGTTTCTGGTTTGAGATTTTGAAGTTCATTAAGTGGCCGAAGTTCAGGAAGAGGCCGGAGTTCTGTGAGTAATCTAATCTAAAGAGGTCCAAGTTTTGTCTTTGATTCGAGGGTAATCTCTGATCTGAACTAAAACTGTATATGCCTGTATGGTTAGAGCTCCTTTGCAAGGCCTATTTTCATCCTGTGACAAGTATCTATCATAAAGTCAAAGATGTAGACCTAAATGGCATTCCGATGAGCCTCTTGATCTTGTTGGAAATATTGAGGGGGGTGAATCAATATTTCTCTCTTTTTATCCAATTGGTTAGATTATTCTTAAATATTCAAAGCATTAAAAAAAAATATGAAACATCATCACATCATAAGATTAGTACACAAGATTTTATCCACAAATGCTTTGCTATGTATGATTACATACAACTTTACCAGATGAACTGGAAGGAAGTGGAATGCTCCCCGACTATTTACCAACAAGGTTGGAAGGAAGCTCATGCTCCCCAAGTCCTGAAGAGTTTCACAAATCAATCCAAATCTGTGGAAGTCTTCAGTCTCCCGACAATCAACAAGTCAACCACTCACTCAATCACTGCTGCTTGGTGTCCCTTTTGTTGTCACTATTCCAACTGTGCATTGACACTCCTGCAATCGCTGCTGCTACTGTCTACTGCTGCTATCCACTGGCAATTCTCACTATTACTACTACTGCTATACCAAACTCAACTTTGCCAAGTACCATCATCACTCCTCACTTCAATGTTGCTGCCATCTCTGTCATCGTAGAGACAAGTCACATACCAAGGTCACTGCCATGCCAAGGGTACTGTCATACATCAGAGGTTACTGTCATCAAGAGAATGTCTTCACTGTCATCAAGGTCGTTGCTGTTATCAAAAGAATGTCATTACTGTCATCATTAAGGTCACTGTTGTGCAACAAGGTCACTGTCACTGGCAAGTATATCATTGTCATGTCTGCAAGTCACTATTAGTGTTAAGTAGATCACCGTCACATACACTGTAAGTAAATCATTATCACATCATAATGCCATACATTACTGCCATGCCTTACATCACTGTAAATATTATGCCATGTAACGCACTGCTATGCAGATAAAGTTATGTATCACAAACATGCAATATTTCCGTTGTTATTAGGACAATGCCAAGCATCTTGGTCTCATTATCACCATATATATATATATATATTATTATTATATATATTATATATAAAAATATTTATATCATAGCTTCTCATCACACAGATATCATTGTCACTTATCATTGTTGCAAGCTCAAGTCAATCATCATTCAACTATTCATGCAAGGGTTCTAATACAAATGCAGTATCGTATAGGAATTACTTTGTTAAGTCTGTGCAACTTCATTCACATACCACACCCTACCACTTTGTAGCATACATGTAGTCTCTGCTTCACCAACAAATGTTTATTGACACTTCAATTTAGATAAGTGTATGTTGCTGTAGAATTGGATCTCACATACGTTCAAGGTGTTGAAGTATAGTTTTGCTAGGTGACTCAAACCAGCGTCACCAATGCTCATCACTTCTCACTGTATGGGATTCATATTGTATTATGGCTTTTGCAATTGTCACAATTTCATGCACTAGGTGGGCCAGAAACTCATCACAAAATGAATCCAAAATACTCTATCAATTTTTTTTTCATGAATTATATCAAAGTATCCCACAGAATCTCACACAACCATACGCGCCAAGAAGGTTTAAAAATTTGAAACTAGTGCTTCAACTTGGCAGCTTCCAGAAGACATAAGAAATGAACTGTCTAGAAAAATACCACTTCCTACTGATGCTCAAATACTTCAAAACTTGGACATCCGTCTACTACAATCAGAGAAAACATGTCAACACTGCTTATATGAACCCTTGTGTGACATACAACATTGACAACCATAACCAGTGATTTTGCTTCAATATATAATGTAAACCCTGAATGTATTTTCCATACGGTGTATATGAAAAGTGCTGATGATGATTAGTCATTAGGATTCAAAGTTCATTAACAACCCACAAAAAACTACGGATGACAAGCCCACAAGTCCTCAACAATTGTTATAATAATCGTCAACATTCAAGCTGCCTGTAACTTAAGATGTTTTCAATATATATACTGTAATGTGCCCTACAAAGGCCAAACCATGCCACAGGTCCAAGTGCGCAGAGGTTAAACCAATAAGGCCACAAGCCACTGTCACATATCAAATGCGATCTTCATTGCAGAGTTTCATTGCATGCCTCAGAGATCAAAAGCAGACTACTGCATAGCATAAATGTGACCTTAATGCAATGTTCAAATACTAATGCTAGCCACATGATGAAAGTCACAAAGTGACAAAACTACAACGTGCCACAGAGTGGAGCGTGTCACAAAACTTCAATCAGCAATGCATACAAATTTGATCTTTTGATGGGTCGATACTTCTTCGACCTGGTCTAGAAAAGATCAAAACTAAATAGCGTATACCATTACATACTGCTCCAGGTTAGTGTTAGCATACAAACTTCTTCAAAATAACCTGCAAAAACACATTCAACCCTACGAATTCCATGCCCAAAGAAAAATATCCCAAAAACTTATTCAAATGCCTCCTCATTTCTCCACAAGACCGCAGAAAATATATCATTCGTGTGCTTGATATGCGATAGATGCATATACATGGTGAGGAAGATGAGCCATATATATAGTTTTGAGAAGCCATCGATTATGGTTAGTCGACTAGCTTTTGGAGGGAATTTAAATTTCAAAATTCAAATTCTTGGTCGAAAATAATTAAAACTAAATTTAATTTAGCCATAAAATATTTAATGCAAGGTCCTCTTGGCTTGAAGGTAAATTTCCACATCATCACTTGAATAAGACATTCTTCATTGCCACACTATTCAAACATTGGAGCCAAAGAGAGTCTGCCACATCATCAACTTTGGGGCTTTAGACCACTCGCTGGGTGCACGTTCTTTGATTGGACATATATCTCAAACCGTGAAGGCCCACGAGACATTCTACATATCAACAAGACCGACATGACGAGGGGAATCCGTTGGCGAGGGTCTCTAAGGAAAATTCAGTGCCCACATCTTCAAAATTTTCAACAAATGTGAGGTGTGCTCATCCTCCAAGGAAACCAAACCCTAGAGCTAGGGTTTCACCAATGCATTAATTCATCCATGCATACCAACATACCAAGGATATCAATGACGATATCCTGCACCTGCTTTGACATCCTGCTCTCGCTTTGATATCAATGACAACATACTCAACAGATTCGAGTAATAGGTTATCTGGGTCTCCTCTCGTGATATGAAGTCTGGAATAGATCTGACCCTTCTCTGTGATAAGATCCATGTAGGAGATGTAGTTAACATATATCATGCAAAATTTATGAAGCAAATTCTTATGGTAATATGCTAGTTCTGTGGCAAGGTTCTCTGTGAATATATTGGAGGTTCTGTGGATTGATGTCTTCAACTTATGCAAGCTCTATGACATCGTTTGACATCTCTTATGTGGCATTTTTTTGAAGTCTGATTGAGGCGGGAATTTGCGTACCTTAGGCTCCTATAGTCTTGCAAACAATGCAAAGTCTATAAAGCATATTATAATAAGGTCTAAAGAAGGTACAAGCAGTGCAAGATTGTCTCTGTGAAAAGATGCGAGATTACCTATGTGACAAATACAAGTTCATGATTTGTTGTCTCGAGGCTACTCTTTGATGTTGGTCCAAGCCTAGGATGACCTGAAGTATGATGTGATCTGAGCATTTGGTGACAAACTTATTTCGAGTCCTATGATCCAAGTTTAATTTGACTAACTCGAAATTTCCGTGCAAGAAGGGCGGAGTCCCTATGATGATAAGGTCTCTATGTTGCATTATGGATATGTGAAGTCTTGTTACCACACAATCTAGTAAAGCCCTAAGGAAGGGAAACCTAAAGGACAACCATTAGACTAGTGACAACAATGGGACAAGGACCCATTGTCACCTTAGTCAATGTCCCTTGCTCTTTACAAACTTTCGCTGATGGGAGGAGACCCAATATGGAGGAAATCACTTGATTTGATATTCTAACAATTAGGATTGAAGTGATTTCACAAGGCCCATTCAAGGAGAGACATAGTATGAGGTTTAATGCTTCAAGGAAGCTTAAGGGCTCCCCAAGAATGACCTAGGACGAAGATCAAGACCTAGGGCTTGAAATTTGCAATGAGGATTATGCCTAGAGTCAAGACTCCAAGTGTGAGATGGGACCTCTCATGAAGCTTTGCAAGATGATGTAACACCCTAAATAGGCTCTTCGCTCTTCTTGAGAAGCCTAGTAAGAGCTTATCCTAGACCTAGGGTTTTTAAGGATAAACATGGGAAGAAATTCCTCCAAAGTACTCACTAGATCAAGATAAGACAAAGGAAAGGGTCTCTTAAGATTTATTCTACTAAATACAAAGCTCATACAACCCTCAAGAAAGCCACCTATCTAAGGAAATTAAAGCTAGGTTTCCCTTCTAGGGCACACCTAGGGCACACCTAGGGCACACCTAGGGCACAAAGATTTATGCAGAATTCACTGTGGGAACACAACCAAAATTTGAGATCATTAAGAGAAAACAAAAAGGAAGAGTTCTATCTAAACGAAATCCCTAAATTCTCACTCCAATAGAATTCACAGGATGCCCTATCTAGTTGTCCTATGGAGAGGGACCAAAATTTTAGGGAGAAGAAAAGAGATGGAAAAGAGAGGGTGATCACCAATGTTCTTGGACCAGTGCCTATTTCCCTTGGCTATGGAGTCTAAGATGATTCAAGATTTGCCAAAGTTGTTATCAAGGAGGCTAAAGATGGATGCCCTAGTAACCAAGCTTTAACATTTACCCACCAAAGGTCTATCGATTTTCATCGAAGAAAACAAAATTTATCCACTAAGAAAATTCATCTATTGTCAGACAATGGGTAACATATGCAATTGCCAACCCAAATATGCTTTTACAATGATATTCAATAAACTAGGGCACAATAGGATTAATTAGTTGCAACAATTCCATACATTAGACATCATTTCAAAGAAATTATTCATCAACAAGCACTTACAAGATGACAATGAGATATATCCAACCACAAATCAAAACTAAGAAAGATCGAAATTCTAGCTTCCAAAGATATCGAAATGCATCAAAGAGTCCAATTCATCCAAGAGAAAAAGTGCGAATGTATTTTACAAGAGAAATCCAAGCGATGATGATCCTCTCTCAGAATGAGAGCGAACTGTATTTATACATGACCTTAGAGGTTGAATTCAAGGTTTCTTAAGAGCGGAAGCAGAAGCAGGAAGACAGAGCAAGAGTGGGGAGCAATGAGCAACATTTTCAAAACCTCTCGGGTTGAGAGTGAATCAAGAGTGAATTTTTATATATTTTTGATGCATATATGTCAACAAAAGCATGTAGAATGATGAATTAGATATAAAAAGCAAGAAAACATGGATTAAACCATATAACATTGATCATCTAAAAGTTATAATCTTCATCAACCACGTCCACAAGTTAGTAACATACAACATATCAAGTCTTATGATTCATCGATTTTAAAGTTTCAAGCTTTCAAAATTCAATATATAACATTTATCGTCATTGATCACTAAAGTTGTACTTGGAACCATTACCATTACCAAGTAACCAAACGATAGCAAAGAATATCTAACATGAAATGAAATGTTTTAACTTTCAACTTTCACGAAGCATCATATTCATAATTCATTACCAAAGAGTTATAATTGCCAACTTCAAACTTGAAACTTAAATTGTCATATATTGTTTACAAAAAATATCATAATAAATATGAAAGAGTCAATAGTTATAAAACTACTAGAAACTAGAAAAGACAAGTAAATCTATTATCTACTGCTTTCTTTGGCTCTTGACACCAAGAGAAATATCTAATTTCTGAGAAGCTCGTGGTGGTCTATTGGGAGTATCCTCTTGCATAGTCGGACGACCATGTCCAAAACCAGAACCAGAAGGCACATGACCTCCACGTGGGGATGTAGACGGAGGTGGCAACAAAAAAGGTAAATATTGTGGAACTTGAGCACTGCTATTGGATGATAGGTGTCAAGCCCACGAGTTGTGACTTGCGATATGCGACGAGTTGGGTGAGCACTCCCGGTTATGTATGACGAGTTGGTGAACGGGTGCGACGTTTTGTGCGACGTTGGGACTAGTTGGCAAGGTGCGACGAGCCAACGGAGGTGTCGGAAAACCGAGATTCGGGAATTCAACTAAGAATGGCAAACTACGTGAGAAGGCACCTTATACCATGCGAGCTGGGCATGTGGACCCGGCGGGGCAACGGGCGAAGTGGGCGAGCCAACATGACATTGTGGGCGAGCTGACTGAATGGACAGGTCGGCCTGGGCAGGCTGACACACGATTCATCCACGACTTAGCATATATATTGGTGGGTGTTGGATGGAGGAAGGATCATTGAAAACCTTCAAGTCTAAAAAGGGTGAGCTAAGTAAAGGAAGCAAGCCGTAGATTAGATGCATAAAGAAGAGGCGAAGTGCAGGCGGGTTCTAAGATCGAAGCATGGAGTTGGAAGTGTAAAGCCGTAGAGTGTTGGGCGAGTTGGGTCTTAGGTCAGGTGGTCAGTCGAACTGCAGGCAGGTAGGCGACAGACGAACCGTAGGTGAGTAGGCAAGCGGGGCGGACGGGCAGGCAGCACGAGCTGGTGATGGGTGAAACGCTTGGGCGCCGCGATGAGTTGGGTAGGGCAATCCCTGGTTGGGTGGTGCGCCGGTGGCGAGTTAAGGTGCGGGTTGTGTGAACGACCTAGTGGGCAAGCGCCGCAGTTGAAGTGAACAGAGGTCTGGGCGAGCGACACGAGACACGACATGACAAAATAGTGTGTGGGTAGGCTGCGGGTGTGCGCTGAGTGGGCGACACGCCGGGCAAGACTACATGGTAGAGTTCGGGCGGTGTGTTGAACGAGTGGGTGCATGCGGGTAGACGAAGAGTTGGACTGAATGGTGGATGGCGACCCGGTGGGCGCCTTTGTCCGATACGTTGGATGACCCGACCTGGTGAAGGGCGGCTGCACCCGAACGACCATTAGGGCAGGTTGCATGGTGGTGCAGGCCGGTTGAAAAATTGACTGTTATGTGAGCCAGAAGTTGGTGTTCCTCTCCAGGTGTTAATTTTGTATAAACTGAATATTGTCATTGTTATTGTGGGTAGACTCATTCTTCAAGGAGTTGCCCCTCCCGTTATTTATCCGCTGTGCATATGTGTTAAAATAATAATGATGAAGAAAGAGATGTAAATGTATGTTTTCCGCTATGCTTATGAATGTTATACTTAGAAAGTGAAAAATAAATTAAGTATGAAATGTCAGGTGTAGTCTACACTTGAAAGTATTCATGAAAAGAAATCGGGTGGTGGTGCCGCACCCCCCCTTCATGTCGTTGAAAGACTACCGCCAGGGTAGGAGCGTGACAGGTGGTATCAAAGGTCCGTATTCTACAGGCTTTGGTAATTCAGATTTACAAGTGAAGTGGTACTCTATTCATTGTAATGGTTGGTATTCGGTGAAGCTTTGGGTTCTGAAGGCTGATGACTGTTGAAGGTGAAGCATGTAACAGAGACTTGCCGAACGAATGAAGATGGTTGAAAGGGAAATTCAAAAACTTGAAGACATCACTGATTATTGGAAAGATGAAACGCAGAAATGCTATGAAGCTTTTGTACAATAGTGGGAACCCTTGATACATATAGGAAGCAAGATAGCAGATTTGCGAGAAGACTTGAATAATCTTCATGTCGAAACTGATGAACTCAAGAAGCTTGATGAGGAGATCCAGCAGGGTGATCTTAGACTCCAAGAACTCATGAATGAGAGGGTTTGGTTGAGGAAGAAAAGCACCATGGCGTAGGCTAAAGTCAAGGAGCTTGAGGACGAAATAAAAAAGGAATTTCTTGATAGAAAGACCGTTGTGATAGAGCAAGATGAGCTCGATTACATTTATAGGCTTAGGGACTACCATCGAAACATACAACTAGTTCAAAGGCTTAGTTCACTTCGAGTGGAAGAAGTCAATGTGTGCTTGATTGGTACACTTAAGTAGGACATGATGGAAGGTAAGCTTGGAGGAGTTCAAGTAGAACCAAGATCGAATTTCTTAGATGAGCCAAGCAAGGAAGTGAAGTACCTTAAGAAGGAAGACAGGTTGAAGCACAAGTCGATAGACTCTTCTGAGGTTGAGTTGTTGAAGAAGGTTGCTGAAGTAAAGTGCAAGATCAAGCCGAAAGATGATGGAGATGTCTTGAAGTTGAGTTTTGTGCAGGTAACTGTATGTGGCAAGAGATTTGCAACTTTGGTGGACACGGGGGCTACTCATAGTTTCCTTAGTAGGAAAGCAACAAAGTCTTTTGGGAAGAAAGCTGAAGTGGGGAGAGAGTGGAGTGCTTTCAAAGCACTAAACTCTACCATGAAAGCTGTGACTGGTGTGATGGAGAACAATCAGGTAAGAGTAGGCTCTTGGTTTGGAAAGTTGGACTTGGGGATCGTGCACTTGGATTATCATTCTATGGTGCTGGGGCAAGACTTTTTGAAGGTTGCACAAGCCATACCAATGGTGGACCGAGACATTCTCTTGACTACAGGTGAAGGGAGAACTTTGTTGGTTTCGATGAATAGGAGGAGTTGCTTGGGGTATAGACCAAGGATGGCTTCTATGACTTTGTATCCAAAAGATCCGAATGTGAAGCATGACAATGTGGAGCAAAGAGGAATTGGATAAATGACTCAAACAACGAAGGAAGGGAAGTTAGTAAACTTCGTTGCAAGAGCTAGAAGAAAAGATGAGGGTGGAAAATCAATTTCACACATCTTGAGACAATTGGCAGGAGCATCTTCTACCAAAGATCTTCACAATGGGGTTGCGGATGAAGGAAGTTTGAATACTTCTTCGATGGTAGTGGTTGGGGAAGATTACACGGACAGAGATCCGGCTGGCATAGTGGAATTTTGCAGATATGCCATGGGCATATATGACTTTCAGTTGACGAAAGACAAGCTTGGGAAGCTTGGTTGTACATAAGAGGAGATTGAGGCTATGCACAAACACTTGAGGACGCAGCATCAATTAGATACATAGGTGGATGAGAGTTAGGGAGGGAATTTCCTGGCCCTCCTTTCTCGATAGACAACCTTGGAAGTAGGTTGGTGCAATGGCCTTAACACTTTGATGATGCTGGGATGTATGCAACTGCATAGTAGCACATTGGCATTAGCATCATGGGCAGCGTGTTGTAGATGAGATGGGCATACCATTGAGCTGAGCATGGCTTATTTTGGATGGATTCTTGATTGAGTTGAGATTGTGACAGGATGCTGAGAAACAACCAACAGTGGCATGGAGAAGGTACATTCTCATGGGTTGAGCATTACAGTTGGATTAGCTACCCAACTAGTTCGATGACATGGGGGCATGCAGTGCACCAAATTTGTGTCAGATAGATATCTTGATTTCGACTAAGATGTTGTGTTGGATGGAGTATTATGCAGAAGATTCACATGATGAACGATACTTGGCGGGGACAGTTGTATTATATATGTTGCAGGGATGTTTGCAATGTATGGACTAACAAAAGTCATGGATTAAGGAGACTTCTTGGTTATGGGGACATTGGAACAAAGGCAGGCAGTATGGGCATCTTTGGATGTTGGAGCTAGTGGTACTTTGCGACGATGCTTGATTGGCAGTCTTGGCGACAGATGGTTGTTGAGGTGGAGAGTTGTCGAGGACGACAACCCATTTAAAGTGGGGGAGTATGTCAAGCCCACGAGTTGTGACTCGCGATGTGCGACGAGTTGGGTGAGCGCTTTCGATTATGTGCGACGAGTCGGGTGAGCGACGAGTTGGTGAACGGGCACGTCGGGTGTGACATTTTGTGCGATGTTGGGATGAGTTGGCAAGGTGCGATGAGCCAATGGAGGTGTCGAAAAACTGAGATTCAGGAATTCGACTAAGTATGCGAACTTCGTGAGAAGGCGCCTTATACCATGCGAGTTGGGCATGTGGACCCGGTGGGGCAACGATATGGGCGGGCCGACGGGCGTAGTGGGCGAGCCGACATGACGTTGTGGGCAAGCTGACCGAATGGATAGGTTGGCCTGGGCAGGCCGACCCACGATTCATCCATGACTTAGCTTATATATGGGTGGGTGTTGGATGGAAGAAGGATCATCGAAAAACCTTCAAGTCTAAAAAGGGCGAGCTAAGTAAAGGAAGCAAGCCACAGATTGGATGCATAAGGAAGAGGCGGAGTGCAGGCGGGTTCTAAGATCGAAGCATGGAGTCAGGAGTGTAAAGTCATGAGTGTTGGGTGAGTCGGGTCGCAGGTTGGGCGGACAGTGGAACCGCAGGCAGGCGGGCAGCGGACGAACCGTAGGCGAGTAGGCAAGCGGGACAAACGAGCGTAGACAGGCTGCATGGGGGGACAAAGCTGCAGGCGGATAGGCGGACGGGTGGGCAACACGAGCTGGCGACGAGTGAAATGCTTGGGCGCTGCGACGAGCTGGGCAGCACAACCCCCAGTTGGGCGGTGCACTCGCGGCAAGTTGAGGTGCGGGTTGTGTGAACGACCTGGTGGGCGAGCGCTGCGGTTGAAGTGAATGGAGGTTTGGGTGAGTGACACGAGACATGACACAGCGAAACGGTGTGTGGGTAGGCCGTGGGTGTGCGCTGAGTGGGCGACACGCCGGGCAAGGCTACATGGTAGAGTTTGGGCAGTGTGTTGAACGAGTGGGCGCGCATGGGCAGAAGAACAGTTGGACTGAATGGTGGAGGGTGACTTGGTGTGCGCCTCTGCCCAGTACGGTGGACGACCCGACTCGTTGAAGGGCAGGCGCACTCGAACGATCTTTCGGGTAGGTTGCACGGTGGTGTAGGCTGGTTGAAAAATGACTGTTATGTCAGCAGGAATTTGGGGTTCCTCTCCAGGTGTTAATTTTGTATAAACTGAATATTGTCATTATTATTGTGGGCAAACTCATTCTTTAGGGAGCGCCCCTCCCATTATTTATTCGTTGTGCATATGTGTTGAAATAATAATGATGATGAAAGAGATGTAAATGTATGTTTTCTGTTGTTCTTATGAATGTTATACTTAGAAAGTGAAAAATAAACTAATTATGGAATGTTAGGCGTAGTCCACACTTGAAAGTATTGGTGAAAAGAAATCGGGTGGTGGTGTTGCACCCCCCTTCGTGCGGTTGAAAGACTACCGCCAGGGTAGGGGCATGACAATAGGGGTGGCATGGTTGTTGTTGTTGCTTCATCATCATCTTTCAAAAGCTCTGTTTCCAATTCTTTTAGATGTAGAGTGCCATCCTCCAAATTATCTTCCTCTGGGTTGTTGTCGCAAGTCATATATGATGTATCATCATGATCCCGCTCACAATAATGTGTCAACAACCTCAAGTTGTAGTGCACATAAACCAAGCTTTCTGAACGGTTTTCATTGAGTCTATTTCTTCTCACATTATGGATGAAGCTGCAGGTGCTCCAACACCTCTCTGCAGAAGAAGTATTTACAACTTGTGAAAGCATTTTTTTGCTAATTTTGGTAAAAGTCGTTGGTCGCCATATATGTCCCACCGTGTGACAACATCAAATCTGTCCTTATCTTCCATTGCATGCAAAGTACCAAACACTCTGGTGCTAGAGAAGTATTTGCCTAATTCAAGACACTGAAGCGAACACAGTTCCTTCTATAAATTAATTACTCCAAAAGACTTGGACTATCAAAATATCCATGGGGATATAAATATTATATTAAATATATGAATAAAAATGAATTATAATGAGACGAGAGGCTTGCTTATATACCACGCAAGTGTCTCTTCATGAAGAGTCATGTCTCATTTAGATATGCCTCTTCAACCTAATTACTAGTTAACTAATCATTATTACAATTTATCTTTATTATTTATCTATGTTGCACGGGTTCCCAAACTCGGGGGTGGGGTTCTCGAACCCATCCTGGGTTCTCGAACCCAAGTACCGGATTCTGGGACGGGTGCTTCTGAGAAGAACCCATAAGAACCAGGTTTTTCTATGAAGAACCGGGTTCTCCATTAAAAAAAATTTGGGTTCTTTTGTCTTGATAGGTACGAAGAAACCTGATAATGGGTACTTGGAACCCCAAAATCGGGTTCTTTGGAGTTCATTTTAGTTTTTATTTTTAAATTTTTAATTAATTTAATGGGCTTCCCCTAATATTGCAAGTAGCTAGTTCTGCATCTTTTGAGAGGAATTTGAGTGCTCATGCCTTTATCCATTCACTAAAGAGAAATAGGTTGAGCTCAAAGAAGGCAGAGAACTTAGTGTACATTCATAGCACACTTTGTCTCATATCTTGAAAAGATCTTGGTTACAAGGAGGGTCCTTTCAAGAGATGGGACCAATACACAGATGATGCTATGTGTGTGGGCGAGGAGATACAACCAGATGGCCTTATTGAGCTACCTCTAGTTGCTATGGACGAGAAAGAGCTTCAAGATGAGAGTGATTCCTACTTGGAGAGCATGCTAACTGAAGATCTGAGTGATGTTGATGACATGGCTTGAGGAAGCCATTGTTCACTATTAACTATTTTTATTTTAGTATTTTAAAATTTCCTAGTTTTTGTTTGGAGATGCCTTAAGGCAAATTTTGAATGTAGAATGACAATGGACATATATCATGATTCTTATTAATATGTAAACTCCAATTCGGACTTGATATAACACTAGAAATTTTGAAATTTCATTGTGAATGTTGAATGTTCAGTGATGTGCATGTTTAAATATTTAAAGTTTAAATCATAAGTATTTTGGTTTTCTTGTTTAAAGTTGAAAAATATACAAA
>APFE031741681.1:378966-427116 GCA_000404065.3 Pinus taeda | reverse complement strand
CAAAAAATGACGTCCCCGTCCCCGTACCTGTCCCTGAAGTCATGTTTCTTGGCAACATAGTTATTTATATTTATATTATTTATATATATTTTATTCGTTACAGACACAATCTAGCACACTCCTCCTTGATAGGGACGAACTTGTCTAATGCTGTCATGTACCCATTTTGTACCTCTATATTTGTATGGGGTTTGGCCCTAACCCCACCCCCAGATGCAGGTTTGCCCAACCAAGATGGAGAGTAGTATTTTGGCATAAGGATATACGCCAAGGCATGTAGTGGAACATTAAGTTTATCCCACCATGCACACACAAAATTGTAAATAATATCATACAAGTTGGGATCGTTTTTCTGAACATATTTTATTTTCCCCAACATGTTATCCATCCGCTCATACACCTCCCCAATCACTGGTGCATTTGTATTTGCAAAACAAATCATGTTATAAATGGGCTTGGTGTATTGTAGAACATCCCTTACATGTGCCCAAAACAGACCATCAAGAGCAGTCTTCTCCACCTCTTCAAAACCTTGCTTGTCAAGTGCATTTGGAGCCCTATCCTTTAACACCTGCCAGTGCTGACTTGATACCATGCTAGCCAATGACTCTCTTACCTTCAAAAGGTGCTTGAAGGTGAGGTAATAGCTAGCAAATCTAGTCCTCACAATCTTCAACAACTCCAATCTTTAGTTATTGTAGAAAAGTCCATGGGTATTGATATGATTGGTAATAAATTTTATCATGCTCTTGCCTCTCTTGTACAAATCAACAATCCATTTGTATTGAGAGTGTTTGTTCTTAATAATATCACACATCAAAAGGTTCATTGTGTGAACCAAACACCTAAACCAAAATATGTTGGGGTATCTATCCTTAATTATTGCTCCCACTACCTTACGATTAGAAGCATTAAGAGTGATGGCTTAGATGACATTGTATGGCCCAATACTTTCAATTGTTTGAAGTAATGGTTCTGCAATGTTGATGGTGGCCTTGAACTATGCTAAAAGGAAGATTGCACCACTATGAGACACACCAAGAACACTTATCAATGGCTTGCCTTTTACATTTGTCGAACTATCAGATACAATGGATGCCCCATAGTCATTCCAAGAATTTGTTATTTTACCCAAAACATGTGATAGTTTGGCGTTTTTGGTCAAGTCCCACAGTTCTAGCTCTGTCATACCTAGGGCTCTGTAATATTTAAGGGCATCATTGATGGTGAAAGCCATTTCATGCCAATAAGGTCAGCGAAGAACATTGAATGGTATCCCACATCAATAGAGAAACCCAAATTTTTTTGCATCCACATCATCCCTACACCCTTGATCACGGAAATCTGATATGGTTCTATGCCTTAAAGGGATGTTTGTGCCTGTGCCTCCATATCCACTACCATGGGCGGATGCTTATGGAGTTCTTAGTCTATGTGATGGTGGGCTAGTGGTGTCATGTTCAATGTCACCCTTTGATCTTTTAGATCTATATTGGCTTCCTCCTCTTCCCTTACGTATTTGGCTTTTTGTTGTTGTGAGTCCCAATGTTGCACAAAGCAGGGCTTTTTTTGGAAGCAGGGACGCGGAAGCTTCATTTCACAAAAATCTAGGAAGCGAAGCGTCACAGAAGTGTCTACTATATATATAATTTTTTTTATATTTTTTGCTTTATATTTAAAAAAGCATCCAAATACCAAATTAGTTGTAAAAGATAGGAAAACATGCATATTTTTTCATAAATCAAGATAGATATGACATCCATTGTATATCAATGATTAAATATTCCAACATCAACCATCTAGAATCTAGATTCCTCTTCTATTGTCTAGCCTTTGCTTCTACTTCGATTCTCTAGGGATATTAGTCAACATTGCCCAATTTTGATCAAACGACCTAATCCAAGGCTTACATTATGGTAGAGAAAGCTTAACATGCTTGATCAATGATTTTGACTTGAGTGAAGGGTACATTTTTTCTAACTCCATGACAAAGAAGTTCAACAATCAACAACACCAACACTAGGGTGCATATAGGGCTCATTGCTCTTGATTAAATGCTAATCTCTTGTACCTGATATAATCCAATGAAACGCCACAATCCCATTGACCCTGGAAACTGTTAAGTCTACCAAATTTTGAATGGGATATGAAATTCTATTTTCTTCGTACTAACTCTGATGAGGTTGGAACCACTCTCAAACATCCTGAGTCATTTCATGGTAATGTTAAAAATTTAAGTAAAAGGATGAAAATGAAAGATAAAGGAAAATGTCACTTTTACTTTAAGAATTTAATATTACCATTAGGGAGTATCTAGGGAGCATCAACGGGCACCTTGGGAGTATTCAAAAGCATATTTCCTCGCATAACAGTTTGGAATTTCAAACAAAAAAAGCCTCGCAGAACCGTGTGAACCGTTCACCTTCTCTTGGATATGCTCGTGATCTGCGGCGAATACACGCCCGAACCTCCACGGATCCAGATTCGATCCTTTTTGGATCTGTGGATTGGGCCCCCGTGGATCCGTTTTTCCAGGAATCGCCAAAAAATGGTGGAACCACAGATCTGATTTTCGGATCTGCAGTTTTACCGAAGAATCGGTGGTGGATCCGTACAAGATGCGATTTCGCCAACTGATCGTTGGGGGGGGGACGGTTCCTACAGCTATGGTTGTGACACACTTCCACAAGTTTTAATTCCTATTTGTTTATTTCCATCGCATGCCATTTTCCCATAGCGATGCTTTTTGGCACGGTTGTATGAACGTGTGTAAGTGTTCTTGCAATAAAGGCATGCAAATTTAGTGGTTCTAACCCCTTTCCCTCCTGAAGGCCTAAAAACATATTTCCACAATGGGGTTTGGTCTGCTTTGGTTTTTGTGCCATCATCATCTCCACTCTCATTATCGTCCTCATCCTCCTCACCAAGGTACTCCTCTTCTCCAGGGTTTCTTATTCCACCACTACCCACTTCTTCATCATCTTCATCATTCCTCCTCCTTCTGCACCCCGACATCATCGTAACCAAAAGAGGAACCAACAAGAGAATGCCAAGCCACATACTCATCATGTTTGAAGTTTTGAACTATAGTTATAGTTTTTTACCTACAATAAAATGGAGAAATGGGAATGGGAAAGAGAGAAGAGAACATTCCATTTAAGATTGAACATATAAAAAACATAAATGCTAGATTAGAGTCTAGACCCTACCTCTTTGGCTCTCCAATAGCCTTCAATCCCAAGTTCCAATCTCCCTTGCAAGCACCCAAGCAACCCTCTCAAGCTTCCTCCTCAACTCAAGCTCCAATTCCAAAAGTGTAATATCCCTAAGGGAAAATTAACAGTAAATATTCAAAGAAAAATAGACAAACACAACATAAAATCAGAACAACAATCAAACCACAAATTTGCATTCAAAACAACGTTGTATGCTCATTGTATTAACAGAAAGAGGTGTACAACAAGGTACTGGAATGAATGCACTTGGGCTCGCTCTTAGCAAAGCTAGCAAAAGCCCAAAATGATCAATGAATCACCCTCCTCCAATTTGCTATAAATTTGACCCAAGTGCTGCATCGTAAATGCTCAGAAATGGTGCTGTTGCCTGGAATGATCTGTTGCTAGAGCCCTCTCTCTTGCTCAGAAAATTTCGGGAAATTAATCTTGGCTTCTTCTCAAGGAACCCAGAATAACCCACGAAGGGTTTGGCCAAAGGTTGACCCTGAAATTTCGACCCTCTTGGGCTAGGTTGGCTCTCCTGCTGGGTAAATGCTGAATGCTCCAAAAATGTCTGCAAACCCTGTTAGAAGGCTCCTCAAGCCTTCCCTCTTGATTTCCTCCACAAACTCCCCCATCTCCACAACTTCCCAAAGCGCCTATAGCTATGACTATGCAGTCCTTGCGCTACTATAACTCTCTTTGCTGTTGTATCTCGACTAACTGCTGCTGGTACGAATTGGGATGAAGTAGAACTCCCTCCTTGGGCTGGCACTCGAAGTCCACCGAAGCAAGGGTTGGGATTTCCGCTTGGAAACACCTGGTGTGCTGAACAACACATACAGACTTGGCTCACTGCTCAAGCGTGCTCTTGTCAAAAGACAAATTCTAAAAATGATAGATGATGAGCAAAATGAGAGCCCCTCCTTCCTTTTGTCGATTTTCCTCCAAGGCTGCCCATGTGGGTCCACATCGAGTTTTCCTCACCAATTTCTCTCCAATGAGAGTGTACTCTCCATGTGGGTCGAAATTCCTTTGTGGTGGCCCCCACACTCCACCAAAGCCACAATATTTCCATCGAACTCTATTGTTGGTGTGCTTCTCATGCCAAAAATTGAATGTGGGTCCCCTAAGCCCACTTCTCCTAAGTGAAACAATCTAATACGCCAAAATTGAACAAAATTCGATATTCACTTGGTGAAACACTAAGTAGGCATATCACAGTCCTCCCCGCCAAAGCGTTGTTTGTCCTCAAACAATTGCGAAGAAGGATGTTGTAGTATCTGTTCCCCCTCCGAGGTGGCAACCTCATCAGGTAGATTCCTCCATCGAATCAAAATCTCTCTGATGGCCCTGTTACGCAGATGTCTCTACCTAGTGTCCAAAATAGCGTCTGGTTCCAACACTAAATGCTCCTCATCGTCCATAGGGGGCAACATCGTAGCAGCTATAACATGTTGTCCCAGTGCCTTCTTTAGGCAAGACACTTGAAAAACGTTGTGCACCCGGCTCCCTAGGGTAGCTCCAGCTCATATGCTACCTCCCCCACTCTCTGAGTGACACGATAAGGCCCCTTCTGCTTGAGCGTAGACTGCCTGTACGGTTGGAACCTCAAAAATAACAAGTCCCCAACTTCAAACTGCCTCTCAACCCTATCCATGTCTGCATAAAGCTTCTGCTTATTTTCGGTCATTTGCAAGTTGTCCTTTAGAGCCCTCAAGATATCTTGGCTCTCCTATATCTAGTCTTTGGCCCTTGGGGCCCTGCTGTTTCCAAACATAATGTCAGCGAAAGATAACGCATCATAACCATATAGAGCTCAAAATGTCGACATACCTATAGACATGTGATGCATAGTGTTGTAGTAGTATTCACCCAAGTGCAACCACATTATCCATCCTCTTTGCTTCCCTGTTACATAGTTACGCAAGTAGCCCTCCAGCCACTTGTTAACTATCTTTGTCTGTCCGTTCGTCTGAGGGTGGTAACTAGTACTCGGGGTGAGCTCAGTACCCACCAACTGGAATAGCTCCTGCCAAAATCCACCCATGAACCTGTTGTCCCGGTCACTGACGATGGTCTTTGGGAGACCATGTAGACGAAACACCTCTCTGAAAAACAATTCGACAACCTGTGAGGTCGAGTATCGGGTTGGAAAGGCGAAGAAGTGGGCGTACTTCGTCAAGCGGTCCACCACTACATAGATGCAGTCTTTGCCCTGTATTGTGGGCAAACCGGTAATAAAATCCATCGATATGCTCTCCCATTTCCCCTTCGGAATGGGAAGCGACTGCAATAGGCCCGCGGGGTGTGTCACTGTCCCTTCTTCCGCTAGCATGTGTCACACTCTTCGATATGCCTCATAACATCATCCTTGAAGCCCTTCCACCCAAAGCACTCCCTGATGGTCTGTTATGTCTTTGTGAACCCATGATGCCCCTGCTAATGGCAGATCATGAGTAGCCTGTAGAATTTCTTCCTCAGTAGGGAGTTGGGTACTAAGTAAATCCAGTCTTGGTAGTAGATCACCTCGTTCATCACCCGATACCGATCATCTGTCACTAACCCATCAAGGACCTCACATGCAAACTTGTCCTTGGAGTACTCTACTAGTAATTGTGCCCTCCAGTCCAGGGTGATGCTCATTAAGGAAAGAGTGGCTGGCCTCCTGGACAACACATCAGCCACTACGTTGTGCTTCCCTTTGACATACTCAATGTCAAAGTCATACGCCTGTAGTTTGCTCACCCACTTCTGTTGCCTCTCCTGTGGCTGTTTCTACTCCAAAAAGAACCTGAGCTTGTTGTGATCAGTCTTGACCTTGAACCTGTTCCCCACCAAATATTACCTGAACTTGGCCAACGCATGCATGATGGCCAGCACCACCTTATCATAGATGGAGTAAAGTAGCTCATGGGGTAGTAGCTTCTAGCTCTCAAATGCTATGGGGTGCCCCCCTGCATCAATACAACCCCCACACCCACTCCTGATGCATCACACTCCAACACGAAAGGCTGAGTGAAGTCAGGAAGTGGCAACATTGGACAGTTACTCATGACCTCCTTGAGGCGGTCAAATGTCTCCTGCACTGTAGTGTTCCACTCAAAGGTCCCCTTCTTCGTCAAGTCTGTGAGGGGTGTGACCAACTGGGAGAAACCATTCATAAACTTCTTGTAATAAGTGCAAATGCCCATGAACCCCCTCAGCTCGGTCACATTCGACGGCTTTGGCCAATCGCGAATAGCCCTGATCTTCTCCTCATGTACGCTGACACCATCCTCCCTAATGATGTGCCCTAGGTAGAGCATCTCAGTTAGCCCAAACTCAGACTTGGACAGTTTGGCATAGAACTGTTGCTCCTCCAGAATGTGCAGTACTGTCTCAAGGTGCTACAAAGGCTCTTCCCACATCCGGCTGTAAATCAGTGTGTCATCAAAGAACACCAACACAAAATTCCTCAATTGCCCACGCAAATAGGTGGTTCATGCATGATCGGAATGCCGTTGGTGCGTTGGTTAGCACGAAGGGCATAACCAGGAACTCGAATTGCCCATAATGGCATCGAAATGTTGTCTTCGGGACATCTTGGTCCCTCACTCAGTTTTGATGGTACCTCGACCACAGATCAATCTTCGAGAAGAACTTAGCTCCCATCAACTCATCTATTAGCTCATCTATACGGGGAATGGGATAACGGTTCTTCATCATCTTCTTGTTGAGGCCCCTGTAATCTATGCAAATCCGTAAGGACCCGTCCTTCTTCTTCACCAGCACAGCTGATGAAGCGAGAGGGCTAGAGTTGGGCTTGATGTGCTCGAGTGCCAATAGCTCATGGATGGCCCTCTCGATCTCATCTTGATAAGCCTTGGGATGTCGATAAGGGGTGGTGATGATGGCTTGCACCACTGGCTCCAACTCGATAGTGTGCTCAAACCCCTGGTCAGGGGGTTGTCCCGGTGGTATATCCCCAAACATCACTGGATACTGGTCAAGAATAGACTGTATCTTTGAATGTGGTGGCTTGGGATTTCCCCCTAGCCTCTGAGATCCTCAACTCCACAACCCCTCATTGTCTGCATGTCTCAAGTCAGCCTCCATCCTGTGGGCCGAAACAGTCTGTGTTGGGTATGAGTGCATCCCCCAAAGCAACACAGTCTTTGCCATCTGACCCTACAAATTCCATCTCCAACTTCCGCCACTGTGTTGTGACTCTGCCAAGCGTATAGAGCCACTGGACTCCCAACACTACGTTGGGGTCCGGTACATCCATCACAAAGAAATGATCTGTCATGGAGTAGTTCCCCATGGTCACTATCAAGGCTGGCACATAACGAGTGCACTACATGGTTTTGTCCCCAAGCACAAGAACTGAGAATCCCTCAAACTCCTCAGTTATGATGCTTCTCCTTTGAACCAACTGAGCATCAATGAAATTGTGGGTAGCTCCACTATCCACCAGAATTGAGACACGTTGCCCCTGAACAGTGCCTCTAACCCTCATAGTCAAGAATTTGGGTAGCCCACGCATTGATGCAAGGACCCCTCCAGTAGGAGCGAAGTGAACTCCCCATGCTGGTGGTGGTGGTTGTCCTCTCCCCTAAGGTGTTGCGCTGTCTTCTCCGCCCATCTCAAAATAGGTCTCATCCTCTGCATCACTGTTAGAGAAAACCTTGATATAATGGGCCTTACCTATTGCACACCTATGGCCGGTGCCCACGACTCCTAACAAGTGAAGCACAATTTCCTCTTCCTGAGGTCTCTCCGGGTCTCATAATCCAACTGCCCATGCCCTTGATTGGCTCTTGGTGGTGGAGCCTTGGTGTCCTTCCCCCTCTGTTGGAAACCCTGTCTAGGGGGTAATGGTGCCTGTGCCCTAGGTAGTGCATCCTATAAATATCAAGCTCTCCCTACCACATCTTGTAATGTAGTGGGCCTATTGGACCTCACTAACCCGTGCAGTGGATCTACTAGCCCATCCACAAACATGAAGATCCTCCTAGACTCTGACAAGTCAAGCACCATCACAGACTATCGTAGAAACTCTAAGATGTAGGCTTCTGCACTCCCAGTCTGCTTGAGCCTTGTGAGCTCCCCAAAATACTCCTCCAGATACTTTCTCTCAAACCGCTCCAACACCCTCCTAGTGAAATCATCATAGGCAGTTGCTCCCACATGTCCCAATGTGGCAATTCGTGGAACCACCGGTCATGGGCTTCCCCTTCTAGATGCAATGTGGCAATCTTGATTTCCTCTCCTTTTGTCATTTGGTTTAGTTGGAAGTAAACATCCAACTTTTTGACCCATGCTTGGATGAGCTCTTGGAGGACCCATCGAAGGTTGGGACAAATAGCCTCCCCACAATGCGCCACAAATGTCTCTTGCATGTAACCTCCTCCACTCAGTCCTCCTGCTCTGGTTGCCCACCTGCTCCAGATTGTAGGAATTTAGGAATGGTGGATCTAGGGGGTGTATTTTGAATCAATGGCATGTTGGAATTGAAAGATGCATGGTGATGTGAGGTGCTAGTTCCTTCTCCATAGTGGAAATCTCCTTGGACTCCCTTACCCTTGTTGCCATTGCCATTTCGTTGGTCCCATTCCTTCAGTGTTTCGAGACAAATCTTGCATCGCCTTTAGTAGGAGTTGGGCAAACTCCTTCTCGTCCCTTTTGTCTCCTTCATTGTTCCCCATGTTGGTTTCTTCTACCTCCGGTTTTGTAGTCACTGGATCAGGGGTGATCTCTGACTGTTGCTCCTTGCTTCTATACATCTGCATTTGGAATGTCACTTTCTGCCTATCCTTTGGTGTCATAGAGTGCGTTGCTCCCATAGGCTATGCCAAGTCTATGAGCTCTGATACCACTGTAATATCCCTAGGGGAAAATTAACAGTAAATTTTCAAAGCAAAATAGACAAACACACCATAAAATTAGAACAAACAATCAGACCACGAATTTGCATCCAAAACAACGGTGTATACTCATTTTATTAACGGAAAGAGGTGTACAATAAGGTGCTGGAATGAGTGCACTTGGGCTTGCTCTTAGCAAGCTAGCAAAATCCCAAAATGATCAATGAATCACCCTCCTCCAATTGCTGTAAATTCGGGCCAAGTGTTGCATCATAAATGCCTAGAAATGGTGCTGCTACCTTAAATGATTTGCTGCTAGAGCCGTCTCTGCTGCTCAAAAACTTTTGGGAAATTAATCCCAACCTCTGCTCAAGAAACCCAGAATAACCCACGAAGGGTTTGGCCAAAGATTGACGTCGAAATTTCGAGCCTCTTGGACTTGGCTAGCTCTCCTGCTGGTCAAATCAACCCACTCGAAGATTCTGCTGTTGAATGCTCCAAAAATTTCTGCAAACCCTGTTAGAAGGCTCCCCAAGTCTTCCCTCTTGATTTGCTCCACAAACTCCCTTATCTCCACAACTTCCCGGAGTGCCTCTAGCTATGACTGCATAGTCCCTGCGCTACTGTAACTCTCCCTGCTACTGTAACTCGACTCATTGTTGCTAGTACGAATTGGGATGAAGTAGAACTCCCTCCTTGGGCTGACACTCGAAGTCCACCGAAGCAAGGGCTGGGATTTTTGCTTGAAAACACCCTGTGTGCTGAACAACACAGGCTTGCTCTTGTCAAAAGACAAATTCAGAAAATGATAGATGATGAGAAAAATGAGAGCCCCTCCTTCCTTTTATAGATTTGCCTCCAAGGCTTCCCATCTAGGCCCACATCTAATTTCCCTCACCAATTTTGCTCCAATAAGAGCGTACTCTCCATGTGGGCCGGAATTCCTTTGTGGTGGCCCCCACACTCCACCAAAGCCACAATCTTTCCATCGAACTCTAATGTTGGGGTGCTTCTCATGCCAAAAATCGAATGTGGGTCCCCCAAGCCCACTTCTCCTAAGTGAAACAATGTAATATGCCAAAATTGAGCAAAATTCGATATTCACTTAGTGAAACACTAAGTAGGAATATCACTAAAGGCCCTCTCTTGCTCTCTCAATATGCAAATGGTGCATTATGGGAGGGGAGAAGGGCCTTTTATTTTCTTTGGCCCCTCCCCTCCCTCCAAAAATTGGCCACACCAATTTTGCCCACAGGGAGCGAACGGGAGTGGTCAGTGAGCGAACGCTCCTCTACTAGTCCCTCATTTGCTTTTGAAAAACCAGGGAGCAATTTATTTTGAGGGGGCATCCTATGGATCCGCTCGAGCGAAGTGTGCTTCGGGAGCGGATTTTGAGGGGGGGTGCCTCCCCAACAACCTTGGTTCTTCAATCCACCTAAAGGAGAAAGCCTTAACGAAGTCATTTCATGAACCAATGAATTTCTCAGAGATTGTCATGAACCACTTTTGAGCATAGTTGTTTAATGGTAAGGCAAATAAAGTCACGACTACGTTCTCTTCTTTCTATTTAATAATGTTGGCAAAACAAACTCTTTCAAACTCGTGAACATGTTTCTTAGGATCTTTAGAGTTTGCACCATAGAATAGGGGTATGCATGCATAGTCCTTGGGCAAAGGGTGATGTGATCCTAAGATGTTGTCATAATTCAAAGGGCGCATGGAGTATTGGATCCAAGGTCTAACCCTCCTCCTAATTTTTAATCTATCCACAATAGGAGTACTAGGAGATTCATCTTTCATTTGAGATTCATCCACAATAGGAGTACTAGGAGATGATAAGTTAAGAGGATTTGGGTATTCACTTCCACGGTTCTAAAACATTTTTGTTGGAGTTGCCAAAATAGAATCTAAATCATCATTGTAAATGTTCTCTTCAAAGAAGGCGAAGCTTAATCTTCAAATCATAAGGAGGCTGACTCAAACCCTCCCCGACAACGATGCCAAAAATGTTGCCTCAAAATCTAGTACGTCTTGTGAGGGTAGCCCACAAGAAAAGAGTTAGACCAAGGGACAACAAAATGAGATGTGGCCCATTGTCATCACAATGACTACCTCTTTCTCTTTTGTGGACTTTCACCTAAAGGATCTATCAAGTACAAGGGATAAGGTGATAAGATAGGCTTGAGAAGAGAAACTCTATTTAGGAACAGGGCTTAGCTAGCACAATAAGGCAATTCGCACCCTCCAAATGTCAAATTAGGGCACAACATGACCTAGGGCTTGTGATATAGCAAATTAAATAGGCTTTCCTAGGATCACAAGGCTAAAAAAAGGCTTCCAACAAACATTTACTTTTAATTTATGGAACAAGAAGCCTTCAATAAGCACCAAGTTGAAGCCTAGAGCAAACTAGGGCTTTTGTAGGGCAAAATCTGTCTTGGGCAAGGGACAGTTGCCCTAAAATAGAGAAATTAGCCACAAAAATGACTTGATTTTGAGGAAAATACCTCACTTCCATGTGTTGAATCCCTTTATCAAGGAGCGTTTCAGACCCTAGTTGAGAAAATGCCCTAATCCTAGCTAGTGGTTTATCTTAAGAGGCATAAATTCTAGGTTAGGGGTAAAAGAGAATGGATTTATGAAGGTTTTCAAGACAATCAACCATGTAACCAATGCCAATGCCTTGACCTTGGTTGATGGAGACTAGGGGATGGTTAAGGATGACTAAACCTTGGTAAAAGAGTAAGGGAATATGAAACTCTAGGTTTTAAACCCTAATTATGACATTTTTGATGGAGCAAAGTCAATGGGGAAATTTTGAGATAAAGGAGAGGCTTGGCTTGATCTTGTTTCCTTAGGTATTCAGTCTATCACCCACATGTGCAAAGTTGCAGCGGCTACAGGAGGACCGAAAAGATTGCAGATCTGAAGTAGTAGCTGAAATTTTGAAGTAGAGGTCGAATTTTGTTGCAGGGATCAAAGTTCATCTACATAAGGTTGACTTGGTCTTGGAGGGGTCTCAATCTTGGGTCTAAAAGGTCTTGGAATTCGTCATTTGAAGATTCTATAAGAAGAGAAGAATTTCTTGTGGTTTTTCCTCTCTAGAAGAAGTTTTGGCCTTGGCTAGCAGCCTACATCTTGTGTCCATTTGTTCTATTGATCTTCATGTTTTGGTAGTTGTTTGATGATAACAACACAATAATAATCAAGAGAAGAAGAAGCTAATTATAAGTACATCAAGTTAAAGTAAAGAACATCATGAGCTAATCTAGCTGCCCTAGATTTCTCAACAAATCCACTATAGATCACATCTCCACAAGATACTGTTGATTTTTCTAGTGAAGTTTATACAAATATTTATTTCTGAAACTTGATAATTACTTCAAATGATGTAGATGATTATTTTGCACTTTCAATGCATCATTAAGCAATTACACATTCAGAAATTCAACCATAGAGACAATAGAGTAATAGAGATCACAATGCACAAAGAGACGAAGACTTTACTTTGAGAAAACCCACCTGGGGGAAAACCCCAACCAACCTTTCCTTAGCAAATCAATGCAACAAGAGATACATCAAAGTTAGACTAATCAACAAGATGAGAACCACAAGATGCCTCAAGATGCCAAGTCAAACTTCACCAAATCACTTTAAGGAGCCTCTCCGCAAACTTGCTCTAGGTCTGTATTAGGGCTGAATTTCAACTTCTCCTTTATCTTAGAATTTTGGACTTGTGACTAGACTTTACCACAAAAATTCAGACCTTCAATATCCACATCTGCAAGGAGACTTCTCTTGAATTCAACTTCTTCTTCTTCTTCTTCAACTCGACCTTCCACAGAAATTCATACCTTCAATATCCACACGTGTGAGGAGACTTCTCTTGAATTCTGCTTCTGCTTCTTCTTCAACTTGACCTTCTTCTTCTCCATCCTACTTTACTATGCTAGATCAAAAATACACTTGATGCGATGAGATGTGAATTTCCCTCGGAGTGGAGATCAAGTGGCCTCTATATAAACACATTGGAAGGAGTCGAATAGGCGCCTCTTGGGTTGGGTCAACTTCGTCACTAGGAGGCCGACGTGGGCATCTTGTGGTGTCTAGAATACAAATTTAAATTTTCATTTTCTCACTCTTGATAAGGTCATGAAGAACATGCCTTATTAAAATTTCCTTTTGAATATAAAAATAAATATTCTCTTTTCTTGCAAACGTGAAGAACATGCTTCAAATAAATTTTCTTTTATCACAATATAATTTATATTTTATTATTACAAGTACAAATGAAGACTATGAAGACCAATCATAGCTACAAAATTCAACTAATACAATGTCACAATTTAGCTAGGTTGAATTCTCTAAGAGGGCCAAAATAGTCACAAGTGATGATGATGAAATGAGATGAGCCTATCCTCTATTTATATGAGGATTAGGTCACCTAATTATGTCTACAAAGCCCCTAAAAACAAGTTTGATTGCTAAATGTAGTTGGGTTACAATCCAACCAAACCTATTAGTTAGTAACAAATCATGTCTAATTTTTCCGCACGTGTGAGGCGTAGCCTCTAAAATACTAACGTCATCCATCATAAATGTTCCAAATGCCATGTCCAAGGGTGATGAGGTGTCAAAGAATGTGTAGATGCCTGGAAGATCCAAAATTTGAGGGTTGACCCTGAAATCCACCTCAATATCTCTTATGGAGTCCCAATATCCAATTGGAGTGCCATAAAGTGGTCTCCATGGCTCTGCAATTGTGAAATGAGGCCTCCTCTCTAGTGTTAGGGCTTCCTTCTCTCTAGTGTTAGCGCTTCCTTTGGTGCAACAAGCCTTCCCAAGTCTCTCAATGGGAGACGATCCTCATCTGGGCTATAAATCAACTCTGCCCATCAGGTTGTGTCAAGGGTAGCCTGGGGGCATACTTGGTTTAGTGGGGTCATCATGAAGTATCGTTAAAACCAGGTCAAAGTAGACAAACATCCTGGGTCTTGGAGGTACTCCAGGACCAATGTTACTTGGGAGCGGGAGTGAAAATGGGTGTGGAAGCGATATTTTTAGAAGCTCCCGGTTTGGGAGCGAATCCCAGAGCGTTTTTTATATTTTGATACATATACGTCAACAAAAACATGTAGAATGATGAATTAGATATAAAAAACATACAAAAACATAGATTGATCATTGAACCATATAACAACAATCATCTAGAAGTTATAATCTTCATCAACCACGTCCACACGTTAGTAACATACAACATATTGAGTCTCATGAATCATGATTCATCAATCTTAAAGTTTCAACTTCAAGCTTTCAAAATTGAAAATTCAATATATAACATTATCATCATTGATCACCAAAGTTGTTTTTGTAAGCTAAGTTCAAACATTACAACAAATAATATCTAACATGAATGAAGTGTTATAAAATGGAATGAAATGAAACAACTTTCACGAAGCATCATATTCATAATTCATTACCAATGAGATATAATTGGCAACTTCAAACTTCAAACTTAAATTGTCATACTGTTTACAAAAATATCATAATAAATATGAAAGAGTCAACAATTATAAAACTACTAGAAACTAGAAAAGACAAGTAAATCTATCATCTACAGCTTTGTCTTGCCACCACGAATAATGTCTAATTTCTGAGCAGGTCGTGGTGGTCTTCTAGGAGTCTCCTCCCGCACAGACCCACGACCAGAACCAGAAGGCACATGCCTTCCATGTGAGGATGTACATGGAGGCGACAACAACAACGGAACAAGACTCGAAACTCAAGCACTGCTACTGGATGGTGGAGGTGGCGTGGTTGTTGCTTCATCTTCCTCTCTTATAAGTTCTGCTTCCAGTTCTTCAAGATGTATAGTGCCATCCTCTAAATTATCATCCTCTGGGTGGCTGTCCCAAATTTTATATGTTGGATCCTCATAAGCCCGTTGACAGTAATGACCCAACAACCTCAAGTTGTAGTGCACATAAACAAAGCTTTCTATCGGGTTTTCATTGAGTCTGTTTCTTCTCACATTATGTATGAAGCTGTAGGTGCCCCAACACCTCTTTGCAGAGGAAGTATTTACAACCTGTGAGAGAACTTTTTTTGCCAATTTTGGCAGAAGTCCCTGGTCACCATATGCTTCCCACCATGTGAGAGCATCAAATCTGTCTCTATCTTCCATTGCATGGAAGGAACCAAACAAAACCAGTGCAGCTGAAGTATCTGCCTAATTCAGGATGCAAACTAGCACATTCCTCCCTGTTAGGTATCAACTTGTCTAATGCTTACAAATATCCTGTAGATACCTTTTTATCTATATGGCGTTTGACCCTAACCCCACCCCCTAGTGCAAGTTGACCCAACCAAGATGCAGAGTAGTATTTTGGCATAAGGATATACGCCAAGGCATGTAGTGGAACATTAAGTTTATCCCACTGTGTACACACACAATTGTGAATCAATGTATACAAATTGGGATCATCTTTTTGAACAATATCTTTTATTTGCTCCAACATGGTATCCATGTGCTCATACACCTCCCCAATCACTGGTTTATCTATATTTGCAAACCGAATATGTGGTAAATGGGCTTGGTGAATTCCAATACTTGCCACACACGTGCCTAAAACAGACCATCAAGAGTAGTTTCCTACACTTGTTCAAAACCTTGCATGTCAGCTGCATTTGTAGCCCTTACCTTTAATACCTGCTAGTGTGGACTGGATACCATGCTAGCCAATGACTCTCTTACCTTCAAAAAGCGCCTGAAGGTGAGGTAATAGCTACCAAATCTAGTCTTCACAATCTTCAACAACTCCAATTTTGAGTGACTGCGGAAAAGGCCATGGGTATTGCTATGATTTTTAATAAATTTTATCATTTCTTTGCCTCTCTTGTACAAATCACCAATCCATTTGTATTGTTGGGTTTTGTTCTTAATATTATCATGCATCAAAAGGTTCATTGTGTGAACCAAACACCCAAACCAAAATATGTTGGTGTATTTATCCTCAATAATTGCTCCTGCTGCCTTATAATTAGGAGCATTATCAGTGATGACTTGGATGACATTGTATGGCCCAATACGGTCAATTGTTTCAAGTAATGGTTCTGCAATGTTGATGCCGGTCTTGAACTTGTCTGAGTAATCATATGATGAAAGAAGAATGGCACCACTAACAGACATAGCAAGAACACTTATCAATGGCTTGCCTTTTACATTTGTCCATCCATCAAATACAATGGACACCCCATGGTCAGCCCAAGAACTGGTCATTCTACTCAAAGAATGTGATATTTTTTCTTTTTCATGATCAAGTCCAACGGTCCTAACCTTGTCATACCCAGGGCTCTTGTATCCTTTAAGGGAATCATTTATGGCAGAAACCATTTAATGCCAATAAGGTGAGCGAAGAGCATTGAATGGTATCCCACATGCATAGAGAAACCTGTAAATTTTTGAATCCACATCATTCCTACACCCTTCATCAAGGAAATCTGATATGGTTCTACACTTTAAAGAGAT
Source organism: Pinus taeda (assembly GCA_000404065.3). Classification (NCBI taxonomy): domain Eukaryota; kingdom Viridiplantae; phylum Streptophyta; class Pinopsida; order Pinales; family Pinaceae; genus Pinus; species Pinus taeda. The sequence goes on along the minus strand of APFE031741681.1, from coordinate 410,524 downwards.
GTTTGGTGACCTTTTGCCTCCATATCCACTGCCATGTGAGGATGCTGAAAGAGTTCTTTGTGCATGTGATTGTGAGCTTGGTTCAAAGACACCCTTTGATTTTTTAGATTTGTATTGGGCTTCCTCCTTTTCCCTTATGTATTTGGCTCTATCTGCTGCTGACACACCTGTACAAGTTTTGATTCCTATTTGTTTATCTCCATCCCATGGCCTTTTCCCACAGAGGTGCTTTCTGGCACGGGTGTATGAACCTGTGTAGTTATTGTTGCAATGGGGGCAATGAAATTTAGTGGTTCCACCCCTTTTCCCTGCTTTAGGCCAATTAACATATTTCCACAATGGGGTTTGGTCTTGTTTAGTTTTTTGAGTTGACTCATGTTCAGTCTCTTCTAGCTCCTCCTCACCAAGGTACTCCTCTCTGGGGTTTTCATCAAATCCACTATAACCCTCTTCTTCATCTCCTTCTTCATTTTCAACCCTCTTTTTTCTACTCTCCAACACCATAATAACCAAAAAAGGAACCAAGAAGAAGAAAATGCCAAGAAATATAACCATGATGTTTGAAATTTGAATTTTTGAATCTGCAAAAAAATGGAATGGGAAATAGAGAAAAAAAATTATTTAGTAATGAACCCAAAAAAATTGCTAGAATAGAGTGTAGATCCTGCCTCGAATCTCCCCTTGCAAGCTCTTCAATCTCCCCTTGGATGCCTCTCCTTGCTCCAAACTCTCTCTTGCTCTCTTGCTCTCTCTCTCTCTTGTTCTCTCTCACTCTCAGAAATGTAGAATGAAATGAAAAATGAGGGAGAGGGTTTATTTTTTCCCTCTCTCCCATCCCGTTGCCCCCCCTGCCTCCCTCCCTCCCTTTTTCCCCTTCCTTCCCATTTTTTCTCTCCATGGCGTCGCTTCTCCCTCCCGCGTGGGTGTCGCTCTCTGCCGGACGAGAGTGATTTTGCAACCCAACGTGTGGTTGGGAGCGATTGCTCCCCAATCGCTCCCAGGTTGGAAAAATCGCTCCTGGAGTGACGCTCCCTAATTCGACTTGGCAAAAACCAGGGAGCGAAAATTTTGGTTAGGGAGCCCGCTCCCGACCCGCTCTCGAGTCGCTCCCGCCCAGAGCGCGCTCTTGACCCACTCCTGAGTCGCTCTTGCTCGGAGTGCGGATTGGGGAGTGGGATTGAGTGGGGGGGAGGGGGGGTGGGGGGTGCTCCCATGCAACACTCTCCAGGACATATGCCATTTTGTTGTTGTTGTTAGGAGACTAAGATCTCTCGACTTTGCACCTGCTTAGGCCAATATACTTCTCTGGAAGGCTTGGGTACCTATGAAGTGGGTGCCCAAATCCTGCGTTGTTGAATCACCTAACAAGAACAAGAAGGAAACTAGTGAAAACAACCATTCATTAAGGACATAAGATCAATAGTGCATCTAAGTGAACCAAACTTGAATGTCAAGGGTAGTTGAATACTTCAAACAAGGATTCCTTTCCAAAGTCAAGACCAAGATCTCACAAAAGTGTTTCTCCTTGGGTAGGGGTGGCCAATGGTCAACCCTATTAGGTGCCTCTAGCCCTTAAGGGGAAGTAATAGTTCTCTGATCCACCCTTCAATTGATAGGTGTTAAGAAGAATAATGTGGTAATGAAGGGGAAAATGCCTCATGTTCAAGTGCCATGGTCAAAGGGACTAGTTGATGGGGGGTCCACATCCTAGGTGTATAGATATGAGGAGGGAGCATTTGTGGATGCATAGTTAATAGCTTGGCTTAATTTTTCCAATCTTGTGCGCGTTTTAATTTTTCTTGATTATTCCTTGTTTTATCACTTATAGGCTTATAGCTCAAGGGTTAGAGCTTGCTTTGTATGATGTTGCATTTTTATTACCCGTTTAGAATGAGTCAGTTTATCGCTCATCAGGGCTTGGACATGCAAGAGTTATTTTTTGATGTAATGGAGCATCATGTGCTCAGGAACTAGGTGATGGCCATATGAGGGAGGCAGAGCTCATGCTGGGCTTTTGCCCGCATGCTAATTTTTTCCCCACCATCTTTTGCATTTTGATTTTCTTTCATTTATTTCATTGTGGCCATGATATGCTTTTTCTTTTCTTTTAGCTTTATCAATTTTCCAGGGCCGAGTTTATGGGCCATACTCAAGGTATGTGAATAGAAGAGTGCCAAATCCCCAAGAACCAATGACTAAGTTGAGCTTGAAGAATGGAGGTGAGGTATGGGGCTTGTAATGTGGCATGAAAAATGTGAAGTATGGTATAGGGTGAATGGAACACGCTATCTTAATCATGCATTTCCAAGAATTCCCCTTCCTATGACCCAATGGGCCTTAAGGGAGGTCCCACTGGACTAGGGTAAAAAATTAACCCCCCTAGTAAGTTGAGAGAACAAAACTATGGTCAAGGTCTATCAGTCTTCCAGATCAACGTTATCCATGCGAAATGCCCAAAACGAACAAGTATAAGCATCCGATTGCCAAATTATTAAAGTACCTTTTGAACAACAGCCCACCTTCCTCCAAATCTTAATGCTGTATGGGTGAAAGGCACATGGCTAATGCAAGTGGTGGAGGCACATGGCATATCATCATCTAATGCGCTGAGAGGGGCTTCTGGCTATCTGGTTGACCGTTGACAGGCTGGTTGTCAAATGTAGGAGACAATTTTCCTCTTGTGGGGTTACCCATTTTGGTGGGTAACAGGGCCAAGTCACAGGTTCTACTCGTTGTATTTTTCTGTTTATTTTATCTGTGGGTTGAAACCCAGATTTTCCTGAGATTATTGAATGAAGGAGAAGTGTTATGGGTGTACATTTGTTGTTGTGATGTGATTGATTTCTTTTTTTTCGCTCATTTTTCTGCTACATATTAATTTCTGTAAGTTAAAAAACCAGTGATTATATTTTTCAGCAATTCAGAAATAATTTGGATAATAAAATAAATTTCTGAAAATAAATAATTGGTCAGAGAAAATAAATCTGGGTTTGTATTTGAAATTTAATAGGAATCCCCTATTGGAGGTCTCTCTCTTGGAAGGTTCATAATCCTGGCATGTTGCTGACTTGCTCCCATGACATCTTTACTTACATATATCTTCTCAATTAAAGCAATTTATATATGCTTTTCCGGTCTTACTGTGATACCGTAATGGTTACTTAGGTAGGAAAATGGACTTAGAGGCCATATTTTTCTACTGGTCAAATTTGGAAGGAAGGAATGTTAGCAAGAGTTTTTTTTATGTAGTAATTTTTTCTCTGAATCTCTAATGTTATTTGGATCTTGGAAAGCAAACCCTTCTCTGAGTTCTATGTAGTCAACAGATACAAAATTTCTAATTGTCTTCAACATGTTATCTCGCAAATCAGACTTCAGGGCCTTGTTCTGTTGGTTTTAGAGTCAAGATTCATCAAAATCTTAATGTGAACTATTTTCAACCAAAAATATTGATTCTAATGGTTCCTAGATCATATCTAATTGGCACATAGATAATTTTTTGGCCTTTGATGTGTTAGCCCGTATTTTGTCTTGGTTTATTTTTTCGGAGACCCATTTGTACCAATTCCTCACAGAGACCTGGCTTTGACTATAATCAGATGTTTATGAACCACAGAAATTTATTCAGTTTTTAAGATGTTAAACCGATTTGACAGTTCACTCAATAATTATACTGCTTATGACCATATAGGAGAGGGGACCTTCTGTTAGCATACCTTTGAGCATTTAGTGCAATACTTTAATCAAGTAAAATTAGTAACTTATAAACGATATGCTATCGAGGAGGACACTTACCACAATGGTTTATAACTTTATTTAAACAGGACTATGAAAGTGATCTAAAATTCACCATTCAAAAGGATCGTGTCAGTCACTTATTGCCGGCATCACACCAGGATAGGATTGTTCGGGTGTACTCCAAGAAGCCTGATCTGGTAGGTTACAGATCCAGATTGCTCAACGTCTTGCAGAGTAGCACCAGTATTATAAGAACCTCAGCTATTTGTTTTACTTAATGCAGGTTGTTGCAGTTTCTGAAGCTTTTGAGAACTTCCAACTGAAGACTTATGGAATAAAGGCTCAGGTACATGGAACGCCTGACTCTAAGAAACGGAAAAGACATCAGAGTCAGTGAACTCTAGTATTATCAACTACGCTTTTGTACTATACAGTGACGAATATTCGATTTGGTATGTTAAGCTATTCATGTTAAATTGTTTAGGATTTGCAGCTATTACAAGAGTAGTCAGCTGAGTCATTTTATGATTTTTTTGTGCAATTTGTTAAGAATATGAATCACTTACCATGGGTTTAGAAAGTGGTATGTGATGTTGAATGCCTGAAAATATTTTTTATCTGAAGATGTACACGCATTTACCTCGGAAGGTAATCTTATTTAATTTCTTTATTGACATCATTGTCCGAACAGTGTTTACAACTCTCATTTACGATGGATCTTTGAAATTCTCGATGCATTTTCAGTCTATTTATAACTAGATAAAGGCCAACTGAAGTAGAAGATACTTGTTCTAAATCTCTTCCCGTGAGATACGGTTTTAGTCTTCAAGTGTTACATGCATCAGTAGTCACCATTAGTACACTATGGCAATCACGATACGATTGTGTGTTTTTTAATATGTGGCAGATTGCAAGTTTCTGCGGAGATTGCACATGCAATAAATTGTAAGTAGACTTTAAAAAATTAGTTCACATACAAAAATTATATTAAAAAAGTTATGATTGTCCTAAATTCGATTCTGTACAACTGAGGTTCTCATACTCTCAAAGATCTGAAAGAAATCGGCAAACATAGAAACATTATTTATTAGATTGAAAAAGAAATATCTCCATTTGAATTTATATTCTATATAATATCGTTGAGATAATGGTCATATACAAAACTGAAATATATTAGAATTAGAACAAATAATAAATAATAAATGCTCAGTAATAAAGTTATGTAATAATGAAGCATTTTATATGCACTGATTAATATAGTGGTTAATAATTAGGTATTTGCCCTTTTCAGCTATATATATATATATATATATATTTTTTTTTTTATGAGGTTTTCCTAGTTAAAAATTGTTGGAATAGGTTTTAGCTGTTAAATCAGCATAGACCTTGTTTTTTTAGGGGCTTTGAATTTGTTTATGCATTCAAACTTGCATGTCAAGAAATGAAATCACACACTGAATTTTTTCACTAAAAACAAAAACCAAAACCATAGCAGTTAAGACAATGCCATGTGACGAGACATTGCATCTTCACTATATTCTCATTATTATGGATATTCTATTCCACGTAGAAACAGCATGATATCATAGGCAAGTTGTGAAGCGAGGAAGCGGGTGAAGGAGGAAGCTGTGGGACTGCTATGATGCACCGAGGGACTTCAATACCACAAAGAATTGGATGGAAGATAAAGTAAGCAAGTTGAATCTTGGAAGAGAGAAGCACTGGCCCGATATGCTGAGATAGCAAGGAGATATGTTACTTGCGTTTCTGTATCGAAGACTACATGTTAGAGAAAAGTTTTCGGGCTGATTTGAGTCTCATTGTAGCCGCCATACATTACATGTAGGTTACGATTTGTCAGAGAAGGGAGCCCGCGCAATGTCAAATGACAACGAGTCGTCTCTCGGGGAAGCACTGGCTCGATAGGCTGAGATAGCAAGGAGATGTGTTACTTGCATTCCTGTATCTACATGTTAGAGAAAAGTTTTCGGGCTGATTTGAGTCACTTTAGCCGCCATACATTGCATGTAGGTTACGAATCGTCAGAGAAGGAAGCCCGCGCAATGTCAAATGACAATGAGTCGTCTCTCGGTGATACTGAATCGAGTTGGGTCGGCTGCCGACCATCATAAGGTAAAGTCGACACTAAAATTTTTCCAAGGCTGGTTAGACTACGGCTTTTAACAAAATCACTAAAAAATTTGTCGGCAAATTTGAAGGTTGGTTAGGCTACGGTTTTTAGAAAAAAAAAATCACTTTATATGGCTGTAGTGTAATTAGCTTTCAAATTTGCTTGGAAAATCATGGAAATTTATTAAATATTTTGACTTAAAAATCATGGAAATTTTAGCAAGATTCAGAGAAAATGGGCCAGAAATTTTCGTAAATCCATCTGTTAAACTTAAAATTTTTGGGTACCCCAAAAGTTTTTTTATTCTATTTTCACTATAAAAACACCATTCAAATACTGCTATTTGATTTTTTTTCCTAGATTCAACCAATTTTTTATTCTTCTGGGCAAATTCGCTGTTCTGTAGACGATGCCTTTTTGAAAGGAGCCGCGGTCTGATGAGCTGTCGTGTGATGCCACCAGATAGAAATTCACATCCTGCAGTCAGTAAATAGTAATTCTGACATCCTGCAGTCAGTGTAGTAGGCGAAAGCCGCCGTCGGTTTGAGCATAAAGTGAAGTGAAGAATGTGGGATAGCGGAAACTAGCGTGATCACGGAGTATCGTGGTCCGTGCGAATCCAAGCCCATCCATGTCCTCGCTTACCATCTTCACCCAATTTTCCTCTTAGTAAAAGAAAAAGGAAGTTAGAAGTTACTATCTTCATCCAATTTTCCTCTTGGAAAGAGAAAAGAAGAAAAACCAAACAAACAAAAACCACGTGAATTGCTCGAACCGTATAATTGGAAAATTAATTGATTAGTAAATTTATTCCGATTTGGGTTACTTGTGATTTTTAATGGTTGTTTGGAAGTTTATTTTCCATGAGATTCTGGGTTTATTAATTTTCAGAACTCGAAACAAGGCTAGAAAGTTTGGAAATAAAAAGTTATTGTTATTTTAGTGTTGTTAAGACCGTAAATCATTACGTTTGTCGTAGCGAATTCAAATTTCTTTGGAGTATTTAAAATCCTCGAAAATTGTCAATATATATCAGATAATATTGAATGGAAATGGAAAATTTAATTGTGGAAACAAAATATGCTTTTATTTTTTAGAATAGCTGTTTGAACAAACTTGTAGCGGGAAAAAAAGTGTAGAGCAACATTCATGTAGATGCCAAAGTAGGGTATGATGCAAAGAATTGAGAAAATGTGACACTAATAAGTTCTTGATGAAGAATGAAGTTGAAGATGGGAATGATGTATTTATGAAGTGGGAAGATGCATGCAATTTTAGATAAAACTGAAGCATCATTAGTTAAAAACTATTTGTTAACCCCTGCCATATCATTTGTTAAAAACCATTCGTTAACCCCTTCCAGATTATTTGTTAACCCCTTCTAGATCATTCGTAAAAAATAGATACTAGAGAGCAATTGAAATCAATTGATAAGAAAATAGAAAAATATATGTTTTTTATAAATTTGATTTTCTTTTCCTTATGTAAATTTTTTTGAGACCTTGAACATCACTACTAATAATGATCTCCCATTTGAATAGTTGAGCACTAAGCTTTTGTAGCAAGATGGAAATAGTTTGGGAGTAAGGTTAATGAGTATTTTCAGGTTGTACTTGCAATGACATTGAAGAGCAAGTGTAGTGAACAAAGGGAAGATAATGATCAAATAAATCATCGGAGTTGGGAAATATAAAAAATCTATTAAATGATTTTATTGTGCAATTTGGGGCATGTAAGGAGAGCAAGTGTAGTGAACAAAGGGAAGATAATGATCAACATGAATTGTCGGAGTTGGGAAATATAAAAAATCCATTAAATGATTTTGTTGTGGCAAGTTGCGGCATATAAGGAGAGTTTGCAAGAATCATTTGTGGAATGAAAAATACAACCCAAAGCATTCCTTCAATGACCAATCTAGAAAAAACATGATAATATGGTTTGAACACAAATAGATAGAGTTGTGTGTTCATGGCCAGAAGCATGGATTCAAAAAGTGGTGAGGATAATTAATATGTTGATTTAGAAGCATCTAGACATTTCACTAATAATACGAGTGGTTGAGAAGAGTACAAGGTTGTCCTACTGGAGTTAGGAGGTAAACTTGTGATGATTAGAAATCTCTATCTTGTTCCTTGTTTGTAGAAAAATATACTTTGGATAAGTAGTATAATAAAGTGTGGTGTCCATACTTACACATAAATTTTAGTGATAATAGGTGTTTTATTGTTGATTAAAGTAGAAAAGAGATGGCTACTATGGGTGTGGAAGAACAAGGCTTATTTAGGATGTTAGAGGTTGAGAATGTAGAGTTAGTTTAACACAAAAGTGGATGTAATTTCATTTAAAATTCAGCCATATTGCCTAAGAAAAAGAGGTGTTCTGTGAGATAGAAATAAAAAATGAAGTTTTAGATGATGTTATTACTAAAGAAAGGCAAAATCAATAAAGAAGAGAAAGGAAAACAAGATAGTATATTCTATGCTATTTGCCAAAATTAGAAGAAGAGAACCCTTAGGGAGGGTAAAACTGAATTAATAAAAGGAAATGGTGTTTCTTCAAACATTTTGAGATGTTGAATACCAAAATATGGAGTTGAGTTTTTTGAACAAATATGTAAAATGCCCAATTATGAGAGTGTGTTAAAAGTAATAGCTATATTTAGAATATAGATGTGATATAATTTAAATGAATAAAGTGATGTAATAATGTGGTTGGAAGGGTTGGATAATTGTAGGTAGCCAACCCACTTGGGCACACGTAATGTTATTGATGCAAGGAGCTACAACAAAGCTTGTGGTTTTGACCTTGACTATACTTTATTCCTTTCTATACCAAGGAATCAAATAAGTTTTAAGGGGGTTGAATATATGGCCTGATATGCATTTATTGTAGCAATTAATATAGTGGTTAATAGTTAGGTATTTGGGGGTTACATAATGCATCCCTCTCCTATTATGTAATTAGACATTGCATCATCTAATGAAGGAATCTATATCTTCTCATTATTATGTGTATTTATATCCATGTTTGTGTGTAAAACCAACATATCTTTGTGTTGATGGTGTTGGACTCGCCCGCCAACATTCACAGGATCTCTTCGGTACGAAGTCCCAACTAGACCTTACATAGTTTGGTGTAGGAGTCCCATCTGGTACGATGGCCCGATTTCCATTATCTTAAATATATGCCTTAGCTCTTGTTTGTTAGCACCTTGGAGTGGTTTGCTTTGTCTTTGAACAACGAGGTTTGCGTGCCTGGTGAGTGCTTAGTGTCATTTGTGTCGAAGTTTTTTCATTGCTGAGGGAGAGGGTGGAAGTGAGTCTCAGGTTGAGAGGGAATAGTCCCAACTCTGCTAGAGACTCACAACACAATAGGACGTGTGTAGCTTTCGATGGAGTAGTCCACACAAGTGCGGTAGTCACAAACACAAGGTGAACATATAGCACGTACAACACCCAGCAGAATAGTCCACACGAGTGCGACAAACGTTATAACAAGTTTACAATAATGAATCTGTCGAGTGTCTAACGGGATAGCCCACACGGGCGAGACAACATTAATAACTGATACAACACATTTCCAATAACATATGTACTAAAACAACCAAAATAAATCAATTGTCTTAATATAGGTTAAAGCAACATGCATTACAAGCGTCCAAAGAACAGCCTTACAAACGAATACAATACATGTGTGAAAACTCGCTGGCCTGTTAATAGGCTTTCGAGTTAAGAGAAAGTTCCAAGACACATTTGTACACCATTACATCATTAACCCCGATAGCGGGGCGTTGGAGCCACTACTCACTCAAAGAAAAGATTACAGACTCTCAAAGCTATGTGGGAGGAGCCAAGGTGAAAAGCCTTTTGCATGTACAAATGAGGGGTATTTATAGCCAAGGGTAAAACTGGCCCTTGTCAATGATCGACTTCCCTCATGACTCTTTGACTTACATGCCTCATGATTGTTTGACTTACATGACTCTTCAACTTTACATGACTCTGTGTGTAGTTTTTCGGAGTTCTCGCATCCATAATTGTTTGAATTGACCTTTCGAGCCATTCACTGTGGCTCATCATCAGGATAGATCAATAATCGTGATTCTTCAGATTTACATGTTGGTCTCTTGGACTTCTAAGTTACATTACATTGATTACAACAGTGTGGCCCACAGTAGTGATGTGGTCAAGATGACTCATAAGTCAACATGACAAAGCTGGTGTTCATGTTGGTGGTGGTGTGCATGTCGAGTTGCGGTGCTGTTGAGTGATGGATGTGCTCTTGGTGTATCATAGCTTCACCTCCGCATGGCAAGGTGTGCAAAGTCTTCGATGGTCTTGGTGTTCACTTGATGTTGTATGTGCACGTCGCTCCTTTGCTTGTACTTTGGCATGCTTCATGTGTTCGACTGTTCGTGAACAAATCTCCTTGCATGCATTCCTCGTTCATCCGTTCGGGAACAAATATCCTCGCATGCTCTCTTTGTTAATTCCATTTGTCGTTGCGTCATGTCTCATCCATGTACCTATATATGCAATCACTCAGGACAAGACGAGATTAAATCCAAAAATTTCCTAGTCTACCATGATGCATTGTCGTTTGCTTTCGGATATAGGTGACCGAGAGAGAGGACAAGGCTATGAAATTGCGCAAGGCAAATTTCAAGCCGGGATGTGGGCTCCGAGCACTACCGGTGAAAATTGCACAAAAGTCACTGGGAGACTGAGATGGACAATACAGATCATCAATGATTGTCCTCAGGATCTGACTCAGCTGGAGGGCAGATCTGTGCAATTTTTTTAGGGAGGCAGTGTAGGCAATAGGGGGGGACTGGCAGCAAAAACTGTGCAATTTCTTAGGGGAGCTGGTAGCGGGTTGCAGGAGTGCTGCTGGCAAAAACTGCACAAATTTTCTTGGGAGTTGGCAGCGGGCTACGGGAGTGCTGCTAGAAAAAACTGCACAATGCTGGGAGGATGTCCTGCTAGACATCCTTGTGCAGTTTCTGAGTTGAACAGGATGCTCAGAAACTAGGGAACTGCTCATGAAAACTGCGTAGTTTTTCGGGTGAGCAGCAGGCCGACTGACTAGGTGACTGGCTAGAAAAAATGTGCAATTTTTTGAGGGAGACAGTGACAGACGCAAGTGTCTGTCTGGCATGTCTACATCGTTTCTTCAGTTAGCAGAGTGGGCATGCTTTGCAGCTTTTCCACAATTTTTTGGGGGAGTGAGTCCCGAGGTCACTACCCGGTCAAACTCTCTGATTGACTAGATGAAGGCTTAGTTGATGTGCTTGCGGGCAACACAGATTGAAATGGCATGCTAGGAAAGTTCTGCACTATTCTGGGTGATAGTTGGTCAAGTCGATTGTAGGGTTGCGCAATGCAGATTGCTTGGGAGGTAGCCTCAAGCTCTGCGCGATTCTGGGCAGCAGTACATATCACTGAGAGTTGAAACTGCGCAATGCAACTTTTAGCGGATGTCTAGTTGTTGGAGGATGGTCCGGTCGACAAAGCTTCAACAAAATGACCAAGTGTGTGAGCGAGTGACTTTGTACATGCATGACCTCACGAACACACACTCAACATGACTTGACAAAAGACACCTCGAACCAACAAGACAACATACACTCAGTGTGATTGACGAACGATGTGAGCGACAAGCACAACACTTGTGATAGATTGTTGAACGACCACGACGATGCTTGAGCGATAGTGCATACAACTTCGTGTGTGAATGCGATGGATGTTCACATAGCGGACACAACTTGTACACACGAAGGCAGACCTTGTGCATGGCCAGAACATGACGACAAGCATGGCATTGTGACCAACATGTAAAAAGATGTTAAAATTGTCAACTAGGGCCAAACTCCATGTGGGTCATCTTATTAATGGCAGCGGATATTTTTCTTGGATCCCTCTCATCGAGAGGTGTAGGATTGATCTAAAGGTCATCCGATTCCTATAAGTATTCATGGAGATATGAATTTATTTGTGTTATGGGAGAATTCGTCAAGGTTGGCCAACAACCAAATAAACCCCACTTGTGCTCAACGTTTTAGTATAAATAAAGGAGGACTTCGAGTCATTTAGACACTCATCTTCTTGGTGATCTCATCCTCTCCACTTGTCTTTGGATTTTGGTGGGAGGAGAGACCTAAAGAGGATATATTGCCCTAGGATGCCCTATCCTATACGCTATCATGAAGGAGACCTCTACGCTACCCTAATGAAGATCAAGCTTTAGTCTTGGAGGAGATCTGGCCAAAGATCTAAGAAGCCCTAGCTATAGTCAATAGGAGTTCTAATGCACAACAAAGGGAGCCCTAATCCGCAGCAAAGGGAAGGCTCTAATCAATAGTCAAGGGAGCTCCAATACGCAACCCTATCCGCAACAAAGAGGGAGCCCTACACGCATCCAAATGGAGGCCCTATTCCGCAGATCTAAGGAGCCCTATACGCAGCTCAAGGAGGAAGCCTAGTCGCTGTCCAAACAGGGAGATCTAGCCACAGTAAAGGAGGCCTATGCACAGCTGAAGGAGAAGCCCTAATGTGTTGTCCTAAAAGTGCCCTAGCTATAGGTCAATGGTGCCTTAATCTTAGGCCCTAATCTGCTGTAAAGAGAGCTCCTAAACACAACTAAAGGGAGTCCTTAATCCGCAGTCATAAAGGAGACTAGGACGTTGTCAAGGGTGGTCCTACTTGCTGTCAAAAAAGCTCCAAGACGTAGCAAACATGAAGCCCTAATTCGTTGTCCCAAGAGGCCCTAAATTCGTTGTCCTAAGAAGCTCTATATTCGTAATCAAAGAAGCTTAAAGCCACTATCAATGGAGCCCTAATACTCAACCATGTAAAGGCCCTAAGACACATCACAGGTAGTTATAGAATGCAGCAAGAAAGTGTCTTAAAGGTACAACAATGGATAGTGTGTTTGTTGTAGGTGTCTATGTGATAAAGGAAGACTGAAGGGCTGAAGAGGAGGCTATGTATCTTGCTAGAAGGCTGAGGATAGAGGGAGCTGTTTGAGATCCCATAAAGGATGGAACAGTCCTCTAGAAAGGTTGCCTCAGACCTGTTCTAAGGACTGTATAATGCTACTGTAATAAGAGATGGACAATGCCATTGTCAAAGGTTAGAAGTATTGCATTGAGGACCAGTCAGCTAAACAAGGAGCATAGTGGTGGTGTAATCATATTGGATAACCAATTGAAGAATGAAGATTGAGGAGCTACACATCTAGATGCAACAGTTATATGCATCATGACAGTTAGTGGACAATATGCACAACAACATGTAATGATTGCAACATAGTGATGATAGTATGTACATCAACATGTATGGGTACAACTGTGAGTGGTGCAACATAGTGCACCATGATGGGTACAACCATCACTGGTTGCATTTCCGTAACAAGAGCAGCTTAGTGAATGGGAGCAGCATGATGATGAGATGTAGCACGATGGAGAATCAATTGAAGCAACTTGTCTTCAACCGATCTCATGTATCATCTTCTTAGAGATTATCTATGCTCTTATCTAGATAAGTCAAAGTGTTGACTTCTGTTGTAAATGTACTCTCTCTCTCTCTCTCTCTCTCTTTGCTGAACTATTGAAGTAAATATAAGAAGAATTGATCAAGGGTTTCCCCATGTTGGGGTTTGTCCCTGGCTGGCGCCACATCTTGTGTCCTCTTGTCTTGGCTTGACTTCTGCGATTTATGTTTATGTTCTATCTACATTTTACTCTAATGTTGATATGATTGCTAATCTGGAAAGATATGTGAAAATTGAAAAAAATTGCTCTAAGCATAGAACATACCTAAAATTAGTAGATGTCCATTGAACGGTCAAGCGAGGAGGATGAAAAGACTCAACACGAGCTCACAAGATGAGCCTGAGTGCCTGCAAACATCAAGGAAAAACCCAAGGAAGGCTCCGAAATTGGATGCAAGCCAAAATTTTGGAGGGTGTTGCAGACGCTACAACGCTTTGCTATTGCATTGATCTTGTTGGAAATATTGTTGTCATTGATGTCAAAGACAGTTGGAAATTACATACGTCCAAGATAAATGGTCGTTGATGTCAAAAACAATTGGAAACTACATATGTCCAATATAAATATTGAAAAATGAAGATGGTTGGAAATATTGTTTTTGGAGTTTTGATGCCTAGTTTGGATACCCTATCTTTGAAAGTATTTTTACTGCAATTACCTAGTTCAAATGTGAGCATAGGATATATGGTTGTAAAATTTATTCCAAGACCTTTCCAACAGTGTATATGCCACTCCCTCTAACTCCATTAGTGAGGAGCTATGAAAGATTTTGTCAGGATGACCCAACCAAAGTACAAGCAGGTCGATCCATTCAATTTTGCAAGTTGGCCTCATAAGTGAATGTAAAAATACTAAAAGCAAATGGAAAACGAGTTCATTTGAAGTGTATCCAAAGAAGAAGAGATTTGAGATTTGCAAGAGGAGTTGGGGAATATTTTTTGGGTGATTATTGGAGATTAAAGGAAGAAACATAAATATGATTTATGGGGCGAATGATTCATCTTGGCATTTTCATTATGACTTTTCTTTGGGAATGTTTCAGACTGTGAAACTTGGAGGACATAGATAGAAGATCTTCATGTACCCGTGGTTCTAATTTTAGACCTTGGTTTGCTATAATTTCTTAAATATGCTCTGAGAAGTTAGGCTCCTTGGATGCTCCTAAAATTTGCTTCAAACATGTCAGCTTGACATTTTTCCTAGAACTTTTCTTTTGGGATGTTTCAAACCGTGAAACTTGGAGGATATAGACAAAAGATACTCCTATACTTGTGGTTAAAATTTTAGATCTTGGTTCCCTATAATTTTGGAGATATGCTATGAGGAAGTTGAGTTTCTTGAATACTCTTGAAAAGTGCTTGAAATAGGCTAGCTTGGTATTTTACTTTAACTTTCTTGTTGTAATGATTTAGACTTTGAAATCTAAAGGAGACAGAGAAGAGATCTCAAGGTACTCGTAGAAATTTCATATCTTGTTTCGCTATAATTTTCAGAGATATAATATGAGGAAGTTATTCTTCTTGAATGCTTCCGGAAAATGCTTCAAACATGCTAGCTTGACATTTTCCCTATAAATTTATTTCTATGTTTCAAACTATGAAAGCTGGAGGAGGCAGAGAGGAGACCTCAAGGTACCTATAGTATGAATTTTAGACCTTGTTTCACTGTAATTTTCGAGATATCTTCCACGGAAGGTAGTGTTTTTGAATTTTCCTAGAACATGCTTCAAACATGTCAGCTTGACATTTTTGCTATTACTTTCCTTGTGAGATGTTTCAAGATGTGAAATCTAGATAAGGCAAGAAGTGATCTCTAGATATTTGTGGCATAAATTTTAGACTTCCAAGCAAGTATATGATGTCGTAGCAGGATTGTATACTATTGACAACATTGGACAAAAAATGTCCTTGAGAATTCAACTTCATGACATTCAAATGTCTAATTCAGATTTTGTGGTTTCCTACTTCATGATAATAACTCACTTAAGAGATCAAATCCAATCTATTGGAGAAATTATTTCTATAACAGAACTTGTGACTATTGCTATTAATGGGCTACCTGAATCATGGGACTCATTTGCATCTGGTATTTGTGGCAAAACAAAATTCCAAGTTTTGAAGAACTATGGACCTTATGTACTCAAGAAGAATCTAGACTCATATCAAAGGGAAGAATTCAGAGACAACAAGAAGGTGACTCCCAAGCATTTACAACTCATTCTAAGAAGGTTGGAGGAAGAAAGAAGTTTGGTTTCCAAAGAAGAAATGTAGGTTGTGTTAATTTTTCATAGGGTTACATTGTTCCTTGCTTAGATAATTGCATTTCTTCATTAACACATTAAGTTCACTCCAAATCATCATTAAATTATCAAATCTACATCATTAATCACCAGCATATGCAACTATGTAGAAAGAACAATATTATCACCATCAATGCAGCGGAACATAAAGGAACAATGGAAGAAAATCATGCACGCATAGAGACACCAGGATTGGTCGGAGACCAGGGTAGAACCCACTATGGGGGAAACCCTTGGAAGTTCTTCTTCTTCTTAGATCATCATAAAATGATTAAGCAAAATAGAGTACAATGATCCATATCTTTATGTATGCAACAAAACAACTAGAACATCCATAACATGACCTTAAACATACTTATACTCAAAGATCCTGATTCTAAGGATTGTAATGCAGTGTCACTGACTGTAATTAACTGTTGGTTATTGTTTTTATTGTGTTGAACATTGCTGCATACTAATAACTCATCTTTTGGTCCCGAATGCATACAAAGATACTGTGTGAGCATCTAAGCCATATCTGGATGCTCTCTGGAAGACTGGATGAGTGCGTCTAGGACAAATCTATACACTCCAAGGAGAACTGTATGTGAGTGTCTAGAGTCTAACTGCACTGCATTAACCCTAGCCTCTTGAATGCTCTCTTAGGCACATTATGTGAGCGTCTAAGGCTTCCTGGACACTCTTAGGACCATACTGTGCTAGTGTCTAGGGGCAAAAAACCTTAGTTACGTGCGAGTGTTCATAACTCAGAAACCCTAGATACATGCAAGCTTCAACCTTGTAGTTTTAGTCCCTTTGTGTGAGCTTTCTTTTGTCAGACCTGTGCGAACCAAACAATAGAAGAGAGAAGAGAGTGCTTGATGATTGTGTCCAAATGAGCTTGAGGTCTATTCTATTTATAGGCTTTCATGAGGGTCCACTTGATGTTGAGGTCGACTTGACCAATTTAATATGTGCTTAGGGCCAGCCTCATCCAATATACATGAGTAAATAAATAAATTCAAAAACCAACTTCTACTTGTCCAAATAAGGTGATATTTAGGTCGATTTTCATCCTATCGAAAAGAGGAATCTATTGAAATTATTATCTTCATCATATGTGCCGTCCAAAGTGGAATGTGACTGCAGTTACATAACTTTAACACATGGGAAAATATTATTTTTAATATGGAACCGTATCATCACAAAAAAGTACTAGTCGACCTCAAGGACAAATTCGACCTCCTCAACCACATATAAATACAAGTTGATTGACATCATTTGGAGGCATCATCATCACATATTATTTTCATCTCATTTGGTTTGTACTAGTTTGAAATTAAAATGCCAAGTTCACACGTGCGAAGGAGAGAATTTTTCTCTTAACTGAGTTTAACTTTTGTTTTGGGTTGTTTGACTACCATTGACCACATGATATTTGACTTTTGCTTGACTTGTTTTGGACTTGTTTCGGAAGGTTGAGCTGATTGTTGCTTTGACTAATATTTTCTGGGCATATTGACTAGGCATTGACTGCATTTTTGAGCTAGGGTTTTTGCTGGTCAAAGTTTGACTTTGACCATATCTTATGGGAAAATTTTTTGGAATGTTTTGACAAATTTTGACTGAAGGAAGGAGGCCACATCCTTTGGGCATATTGACCAAGAATTGACTACATTTATGAGCTAGGCTTTTTGCAGGTCAAAGTTTGACTTTGACCAGATCTTATGGGAAAATTTTTGGGAATGTTTTGACTGAAGGAAGGAGGCCACATCCTTTGACTATATGACTAAGTCTTTTGGAGCAGAATTGATCGTTGACTAGGTCTAGTCAAGCCTCATTGGCTGTTGTGAACTTTGACAAGAAATTGTAGATTTGACTTTTGACCATATTTAACTATATTGCTTATATTGGATAGTTGACTTCATTGGTCAAGGCTTTGATACTTTGAATCATTGTTGATGTACTTGGACTATGTATCTCTTTGCTAAACATTGGATGCCAATCTAGTAGAAAAAGAATTTGGAAAGGGTTTTCCACCTTGTGGAGTTTTTACTTGACCTTTGACCAAATCTTTGTGTCCCTATTGCTCTTAGTTGTCTTCTATTGTGCATTTGGTTCAATGTTTTATATACAATTGGTTACTCATATTGGAAGATTGAAAATAAACTGGATAATTTATTGCTATTGGAAGAAGAATTGATATAAGTGATTGTTACAACATAATAACATGGTATTAAAGTTGTGGTGAGGACAAGCCCAAGGGGACAAGAGAAAATACCTCATACTTCAAGGTTAAGTAGAAGTTGAATGACTCATCTAGTTGTGTTGTTTGGAGAACAAGGTTGGATGTGACTTTGGATGATAATGATGCCTTGGAGTATGTTGAATGGAAGGTACTTGAGCCTCCGAAGAATTCTTTTGTTGCTATGATCTAGGTGGTTATAAGTGGGCACTCGCCTATTCCACTTCTACCCTACCATTGTTTCTTTCAGTTTCCTTAATTGTAGCACAATTTACTATTTTTGGCAGCCTTTGGGTCTTGAACTTTCAGAGCTATTTTGAGGCCTTAAACAATGTTTTTTTGTTTTTGGAAAATGAGAAACCTCCTATATTTGGTAGGGGTTTACAATCGAAATTTTTATTCCTCGATTAGATCTTTCTAACGAGACATCGTATGCATCAAACATAGATTGTATGCCAAAGTTATGACCCTGGGAAGTTGATTTACCAATTTACCCCAATAGGTCCCATAGACTTTTGGCGCTTCATCTCCTAAGGTTATATTATTGGATGTTTAGGATTTTCCATTATTTATCAATAATAAATAGGCCTTCGAGCTTCATTGTAACACAATTCAGAAGGCATGTAGCCACCACATCTCTTCTCAGAGAAAAGCTATCATCGTCTGAGCTAGTTTATTTCCATTATGCATGTAAACAATTTTCAGTACTTTGTTATTGTTGAATTGAAGTTATGTTTTCATTGTATCTCTAGGTGTCTATTTATATATGTATTTCATTTTATTCCTTCATAAATTTGGATCAGTGGTATCAGAACAATCTTCTCTTTCTCCGTTTTTTAGTGCATGTCCCCAGCAAGGTTGGAGTATAAGGAGTTGGGACTTGAACTAGTTGAGCCTTTGCAAGACCGTCCTCGCTAACACGGACGACCTCCTATGGTGGAAGAAAAGAAAGACGAGGGGGAAGGATATCCTATCAAACTATTGCTTGAACAAACCCTCGAGTGGTAAATGAATGAGATGATGGACAACTTTTCCCAAATCCTTCTGCGTATGCCCACTAGCGACATATCTTCATCCAATGCTCACTTCGGAGGCACCACCCCCTTTAAGGTACATGTGAACTTAGATATCCATATATTCGAAGGTCAAATAGATGTAGATGTTGTAGATAAATGGTTGAATCTATTTGAAGATTATTTTTTTGTCCATAGTTTCTCCGATAGGGAGAAGATTACTTTTTCACTTCTTAAGGCTACCTCCATGTTAAGGACTGGTGGGAAACTTACTGCGAGAAAAGGGTTGAGGAACCCTCTCTGTTTACAACCACTCCCTCTTGGAACTCTTTCCGAGATGTTGTTAAGGAACAAAATTACCCCGTGAGGAACTATGAGGACAAGTACATACAATGGACCACATTATGACAGCAAAGGTATCAAGATGTGCATTAGCTCACAAATATTTTCATACCCTACGCGTAAAGTTAGGCATCAGATACTTTGAGTGACATCTGGATCTCAAGTAGCGCAATTGTTTGCAAAAATACATTCAGGAAGAAATGGAGTTCTTGGATATCTCCTCGCTTGGTGCAACATACAAATATGTTGTCAAGATCGAACAAAAAATTGAAAAAGAGAAGCACGACTTTGGATCGACGAATCAGAAGTAGGGAAAGAGCACCTCCAAACCGTAGAACAAAGGATAGAGCCAAGGTGGAGCGACCCAAGACAACCCATCGAAGCCGCAAGCAGTGACACCACAAAGACGAAGGACACATGAAAGTGGTGGGAGTTCTAGAAGAGCCCCAGTTGCAATGCAACACAAATGAGTATCACACTAAGCAGTCAATGGTGGTCGAGTGGAAAGCTTTAGAGTCTGATACATGTTCTGATTTTGAGCCAGAACCTGACAAGGGGAACAACAAGGAGAAACAAATTATTGGCGTAGAACCCAATGCCACCATTGCCACCACCAATGTCCAGAAGGTTGAGCATGAAGATCTAGAGGGGAAACGTATCTTCCACTAATAAATGTGGGTGAAGTTTGCTTTGCTACAGTCCATTGTGGACATAAGGAGCCAAAAGAACCGCATTTCAATAGAAGTCATGAAGCAATTGGGCCTATCGACCACACCGCACCCACAACCATACACCATCGGGTGACTCTACCAAGGACGAGATCTCCGCGTCAACCAACAGTGTCACCTTCCCTACAACATCAAGCCCTTCACGGATGAGGTATTGTGTGATGTTGCTCCTCTTGAAGTTTGTGATGTGTTATTAGGCCAACCATACTTTTGGAAGCGTCATGTTGTGCATGAGTTCAGGCCTCACACTATTATTATTACTTTGGGCAATAAATTATATAGGATGTTGGAGGTAGCCCCACCTACCACCATCTCTTTGATCTTTGCTAAGCAATGCAATAAGATCATCTCCAAGACCAGAGAATTTATTTTCTTTCTGATTCACTCTCAAAGCAAGGGGAAGATAATGGGCACATCCGTGGCAACTAGGAAGGGTTCCCCCACACAACAAAAGAAGATGGATAAGGGCACGGAAGAATACAGGGACATATTCTCCTCATCCACAGGGGTACCTTTGTAGTGTCAAGTCAAGCATTTGATCGATCTAACTCCTGGAGCACCTTTAAGGAAAATGGGTCGATTTGCCACTACTCCATTCTGTAAAATGAAGAAATCAAGCGACATATCTAGGATTTGTTGCAAAAAGGGCACGTCCAAACAACTTCCTCACCTTGCGGGGGCCTGATTGTACTTTTATAGAATAAAGATGGAACTTGGAGACTATGCATTGATTATCGAGAACTAAACAAAATCACTGTCAGGAACAGGTATTCAATCCAACATATTGATGACCTTCTTGACCAGCTCAAGGGGTCAAGTATTTTAACAAGATTGATTTGAGGTTTGGCTATCACTAGGTGCCAATAGAACCCACACTTGTATGGAAGACCACCTTCAAGTCCAAGCAGGGCCTTTTTGTGTGGTTGGTCATGCCTTTCAGCTTGACAAATGCCCTTGCAACTTTCATGAGGTTGATGCAAAACATCTTGTGACCCTTCACCAACTCGTTCGTGGTTGTATATCTGGATTACATCCTCATCTTTAGCAAGAGTTGGGAAGAGCACCTACAACACATTCAACATGTCTTTCAAACCATGTGGCAGCATAAACTATGTGCCAACTTCGAGAAATGCACATTTGGCATGAGCCAGGTCCAATATTTAGGTTACATCATTGATAAGCAAGGCGTGCATGTGGATTCGGCTAAGATCCAAGTCATTCGGGATTGCCCAACCTTGACCACTCTAACAAAGATTCACAACTTTTTGAGCCTTACCAATTTTTACCGGAGGTTCATGTTGGGATTCTCTCATATCACTTGGACTCTAGTCAGGTTACCAAGGGCGGAGCGAAAGAACAATTTTTATGGTTTGAGTCCCAACAAAAGTCGTTCGTTGAGCTAAAGCACCACCTTTGTTATGCACTTGTACTCATATGTCTACACCTGTAGTAACCATTTGAAATTGAGACAGACACCTCTGACTATGTTAATGGTGCAGTTCTCACCTAACATGGGCATCTGGTGGCCTATCATAATCAAACACTTTCTGATACAATTCAAAAATATCCCACCCATGAAAAAGATATGTATTCTATCATGCAGGCGTGCCGACAATGGAAATATTACATTATGGGGAAGGAGACGGTCATCCACATAGATGACCAACCTCGTCAATTTATCTAGACACAAGGTAAGTTGCAGAATAATCAACATCAGAAGTGGTCTACATATCTGCAACAATTCCACTTGAACATTAAATATGAGAAGGGAAACACTAATCATGTTGTAGATTGCCTCAGTCAGTCCCCAGTTGTAGTAATGACTACTATTCTCAACTCTTGTGGCCACAAGACCTCAAGATGGTCGCACCTGTACAAAAATGATCCAGAGTTTTCCACCACATACTAGATGCTAGTGGATGGAAATAAAGTTCCACATTTCCACCTCCATGCGCATTATTATGCTACCCGGGCCACCTTTGTGTTCCTTCAAGTGAGTGTGCTAAGCTAATTTGGGAGGCACACTATAGTCAGGTCATAGGACATTTTGATGTGGAGAAAAATGTGGTCATACTACAAAGTATTTTTATTGGCCAAAACTCCAACAGGATGCTGGAAAATATATCAAATCCTACACTATCTGTGCCATCGCCAAGCCAACCATCAAGAAGCAAGAAATGTACACTCCTTTTCCTACTCCCATCCAGCCTTGGGAATCCATATCCATGGACTGTCTGTCGGGTCTTCCTTCTACCAAGACATGGATATTCTTTTTGAAGCATAAGGACCAAGAATTTGATGTGGTCAAAGAAATATATAGTTTAACAGGGATGTGACATTTGATGAAGATGTTTCCCTTGGGAAAGCGAGGGACACTCCCCCTTGCCAATGTTGAGAAGAAGAATGATCCCATGGAAGACTCTCCTATGCTTGATCTAGAGTTTGATATTGTTGATGATCCCTTGGAACCCACGGACCCCTCAGATCCCCTTCCATGTGATCCTCATGCTAGGAAGAGATTACTATGGCTCTGTGATACCTTCAGGGAAAGTAAGAAGCCATGCCGATACTAGGATATGTTGTGGCTATGAGCAACACCATACAGGTTGAACCATGCACATTTGAAGAAGTCGTGAAAAAACAAGTGTGAAAATATGTTATGGCTAGATAATATGAGTCAATAAAGAAGAATGATGTGTGGGAAGTGGATCCAAGACCTAAAGGTAATTTTTTCGTGACTTCTAAGTGGTTGTACAAGATTAAGAATAGTGTTGATGGAAGTATAGAAAAGTACAAAGCAAAATTTGTGGCTATAGGATTCTCCTAGAAAGAGGGAGAGGATCATGATGATATTTTTGCGTTGGGTACTCGATATAGCACCATTTTATTGATCATTATTCTTGCTACTAGCCAGGGATGGCCACTTCACTAGATGGATGTGAACACTGTTTTTCTACATGGAATTCTTCAGGAAGAAGTATATGTTGAGCAACCACAAGGCTTTGAGGAGAAGGACATGAAGACTCATGTGTGCCAACTGAAGAAAGCGCTCTATGGATTGAAGCAATCCCCTAAGGCATGGTGTTTCTGTATTGATAACTATCTAATGAAGCTTGGATTTACGAGAAGCAATGCTTATCTAGATCTCTACTTCAAATTTTTCCAAGGCATGAGCCTGATTTTGTTATTATATGTTTATGATTTATTCTTGAGAAGTGGAGATGCTCTTATTCTCGAGTGTAAGAGGGAGTTGGCCTTTGAGTTTGAGATGAAATACCTTGGTTTGATGCACTACTTCCTGGGCTTAGAGCTGTGGTAGAGACCAGGTGAGATTTTCCTTTCTCAAGGTAAATATGTTGTCAAGCTATTTGAAATATTTAGAATGGTAGAATGCAAGTCCATGGCCACAATGATGGAGATGAGCTTCAAAAAGTTATGTGGTGAAGTTGTGGACCTGATCTGGAAAATCCCTTTGAGTATCGACAGTTGATTGGGGAACTAATGTTCTTGGTGAACACTAGAAAAAACATATGTTTTTCAATCAACAATATGAGTCAATTCATGACTGAGCCTCCACATGCACATTAGGTTGCTACTAAGCATGTGCTGAGATACCTACATGGGACTATAAATCTTGGACTGAGATATACTACCGAAGATGTGAGACTATATGGATACACTGATGCTGACTGGGCCAGAAATGTTGTTGATAGGAAGAGCACATCAGGGTGTTGCTTTAGCTTGGGGTTTGCCATGATATCTTTGATGAACAAGAAGCAAAATTTTGGTTCTCTAAGCATGATTAAGGCTGAGTATATCACTACTAGCATGGCCAGTTGTGAAGAAATATGGTTGAGGAAGCTCTTTGGAGAGTTGTTTGAGAAGGTATTGGATACGATTGTGATATATTGCAACAAGAAGAATGGGATTTTAATTTCACAAAATCTTGTGTTCCATGACAGGTCCAAGTCAACTTTGAGATCATATATCATTATATCAGGGATATGGTACATATATGCTTTGTAAGACACTACCGGAGATGTGAGACTATATGGATACACTGATGCTGACTGGGCCAGAAATGTTGTTGATAGGAAGAGCACATCAGGGTGTTGCTTTAGCTTGGGGTCTGCCATGATATCTTTGATGAACAAGAAGCAAAATTTTGGTTCTCTAAGCATGATTAAGGCTGAGTATATCACTACTAGCATGGCCAACTGTGAAGAAATATGGTTGAGGAAGCTCTTTGGAGAGTTGTTTGAGCAGGTATTGGATACGATTGTGATATATTGCAACAAGAAGAGTGGGATTTTAATTTCACAAAATCTTGTGTTCCATGATAGGTCCAAATCAACTTTGAGATCATATATCATTATATCAGGGATATGGTACATATAAGCTTTGTAAGACACTATCACATTTCGACTGATAATTAGATAGCATATATTCTTACCAAGCCTTTGTCGAAAGTGAAGTTCTTGGTCTTTAGAGAGACACTTGGACTAATGGATGTGAACCTATCGAGTAACGGTCAAGGCTGATCGAGAACATTGAACTATGCTCTTCCCCCTTGTTTGAGCTCTGAGGGATAGGAATTGAGCTAGAGAGCTCTTGGGGTTGAGGGAACTTTGGAAAATAGGTGTGTGTGATCCCTACCCTTTGCGGTAAGTTGGGTATCTCTCCTATTGTCATTGTAGGGTGTGTGCGATCCTTGTCACTCATGGAAAGTTGGGTATCTCCCCCTACCGGGTCAGGGACTTGTCAAAGTATACCCTAGTATGCATCCTACCCACAAGTTGGGCTTGTTGGGATTGCCACCCATATGGCCAATGGGTGAGGAGACTTGGGTGTGTTTGATCCTTACCACTGGTAAGTTGGGTATCTGCCCCGAGGTAGGGGATGCATGTGTTATACCACTTTACTCTTGAGGGTCAAGGTGGGAAGATCAATAGAAAATAGATGAATGTGATCCTTACCTCTCATGGTAAGTGGTATCTCACCTATTGCCATTGGACATATAGGATGGTTGTGATCCTTACCTCTTATGGTAATTGGTATCTCACTTATATCCACAGATATAAGGTGGCATATTTATCTCCCTTATGATGATTCTTCTTCTTTATATTTTAGAGTGTTCAACAGATGAAAAAAATGAGCAAATATGAGAAGAGTATAGATACGATATGATACAACGAACATGATGACAAGACATATGAGATAAGACTTATGATGCAGTTGGGAATTCCTCCCCGAATCAAGGACAAATTCCATCCTTGGGGAAGCCCTCCTCACCCTAAGGAGACCCTACTAGCCCTTGGAAGAATTAAATTTGCACATCGAAAAATATTATTTTTATGGAACCTGTTGACGATGTTGGACCCGCCAACATTTAAAGGATCTCCTTGGCATGAAGTCCCAACTAAACCTCACACCATTTGGTATAGGAGTCCCATTCGGTATGATGGCTCGGTTTCCATTATCTTAAATATTTGCCTTAGCTCTTGTTGTTCAACACATGAGAGTGTTATGCTTGTAGCTTCAAGAAAGCGAGGTAAGTTTCCCTGGTGAGTGCTTAATGTAACTATGTGTTTGGGTTCTCTTATTGTTAAAAAATGGGGAGTAAAGTGAGCCTCTTGATTGGAGAGAATAGTCCCAACCCATTAAGAAATACACGCGAACAACAACAAGGGTATGCCCAACATCCAGCGGAATAGTCCACAACGGATGCGGCAGTCGTGAAAACCAAAGTTCAAGGGAAAACACGTACATTGTCC
The DNA here is from genome assembly GCA_000404065.3 of Pinus taeda. Classification (NCBI taxonomy): domain Eukaryota; kingdom Viridiplantae; phylum Streptophyta; class Pinopsida; order Pinales; family Pinaceae; genus Pinus; species Pinus taeda. The sequence continues at coordinate 384,723 of APFE031741681.1, read as the reverse complement.
AACGAAATAGTCCACACGAGGGTGACAGTCGTTAAAACCAAGAAAACACAAAGATGGTATGTCTAATGTCTGACAGAGTAGTCCACACGGACGAGACAACAGTGATAAACAATACAACACATCTTCAAGAATATGAGTACTTGTTTTAGGTAGAATCACCCTAGGGTCTTGGGTTGGGAACCCCAACAAAGTGGAGGGCATACAACATAAAGAGACATACAAACAAGCAGTCCTAATACCTAAACAATTAAACTTGGTGTAGAAGGTCTTACCTGTAGGTCCTACGTTTGAGGTTGTTCCGGTAGGGTTCAAACCCTCTGCTTATTCCTTGCGCTTTAAGACTTGCAATTCATTCAAGGCAAAGCATATACGCCAAAAATAACTAAAAGCATGTTCATGATATCAAGGTTAGATCATATAAGCATTTAAGCAAATAAGCATTAACGTGAGATTTTACAAGCAAATCATGACATAAGTTAATGCATAAAGACCATAATCATTAGGAACAAGATAACACCCCTTTATTAATGGAAGCTCAAGAAAATACGGAAGAACTACAACTTGAGTCATCCACCAGCTCCAAGCAAATTTTCCTACAAATCCGTCTTGCCCTCGCCTCAACAATCCTCATTCATAAGTATACACAAGGATGTCATGAAGGGCTGATGAACATCTCAAGAAGGAAACAGGGGTTTCCTATGACTGGGAGTGCAGAAGGCACAAGGATATATTCATACTTGATCAGGGATGTGATCGACTATAATATCAATATCTAAATCTTCCTCCTTTAGGCCTTCCCATGGAGATGTATTTATACTTCTCCAAATTTTTATTTATTTATTTTAATTTTATTTTAATTTTATTTTATATATATATATATATATATATATATATATATATTATATATATGTTTTAGTTGGGAAATAGTTGGGCCACAGGCTATAGTAGGTGGGTATCTGGTCAAACCCATAAACCCCGCTCGAATTAAGGGAGATTATATATTTTTTAATGTTTTAACACATACGCAGATTGAGTATAGGCTGACCCGCTTGTACACGCTTTAGATAGAGAAAAATCATGTATGGGATTTAAAAAATTGTTTTTTAGAAAATGGACGAAGTCTGGTAGGGAAGGTTTGCCCTAGGTCATATCATAGAGCATCAAATCTACCAAGGGTTGTAAATGGTGCTATAATAGATGCCAAGTGGAAAGTGAACAAAAAAATGTTGATGCAAACCCGAGGTCTTCACCGACCACCGTGGTACATTTCTACACAATGAGAATAAATGATCTGAAGTCGACCATGTGAGAAATCGTTTGATTACCGGTCATTTATGTATATTGTTAACAAGCAAGAGACTACTCACCGATAATGATGATGAGAGCCAAAGTACCTAGTACAATCTAACACGTGTGAATAAATGATCTGAAATCAAACACTTGGAAGAATTTATCAATTTGGAGACAATGATGTATTCACACTATTAGTAGCGAAGGAATCTGCCACTGATGACTGCAAACCCTAAGGTACTGGGAAATGGACTCTAGACCTTGTTCCTAGAGAAATGAGTTGAAGTCGATGGGAAAATATTTGTTGGAAGGAAGGCATTAAGTCATCCTTCATCAATCCAACATGAGTGTAACCCGCATGCTAATAATGTGGAGGGAATCAGACGAAGAAAGATGTAGTAACCAAATCGAAACACGTTTTTGGTGTACATAAGATGTTGCTAGTGCACAACATAAACCCTTTGTACCAACCAATAATGAAAGTTGACACAGAGGCGAGGTATCCACCAATGAGGTCAAATTGGCATCGAACACAAAGGAAGCCACTCAGTGAAAGACCCATGATACTAATCGATGTTGAGCACAAGGTCACCTATCAATGATGGAAATAGGGCCAAGGTGCAGCTCTAGGTCTACTTTTAGAGCAATTTATCGTAGTTGATAAGAGCAAGGCCTTCCATGAAGTCGTCAATGGAGACCTTCTCAAACCAGCACGAGAAAAGGACCAAATAGCTGATGTGATAGTGAACATGACTCTGACAACCAGGGATGGTCGATTGAAAATAAGTTAAGAGACACCGTAGAAAGGCTGACTCAGGTTTACTTCCATTGAACAAAAGCATGACTCAAATCTGACAGTATGGCAACATATATAACCTTATATAAGTTTTTCATGCAAGAGGCACAAAAAAACTCTCTATATGATTGGAAGAGAAAACCAACTGGAGGAGTATTGACTCAATAACAAGGCTAAGGCTCTCCTAAGTCAAACTAAAGCCTATACCAATGGATGAAAGACTTAATTTTGAGTGTTTTGTTCAAAGGCAACACAACTGGCTCTAGCTGCCATCAATCAAGGAAGTAATGCCCTGTTCCTGCTCTTTTTGGAATATTTATTTTTTTGTCTTTTTCATATTTAGAAAGCTCAAGAAAGAATAAAAGAATGGCTATAATACAGTGGAAATAACGAGTGCCGAAGTACATATGTTCTAGTTCCTGGGAGTGGAACATGCCTATGCTCAATGCAAGGTGACAAAACTGGTCAATGACACTCAAATGAATGTTCTTTCCACAGATAAGCGAGTGTCAAGTTGCAGAGATTAAATGATTGCAGGGTTGATTTCGCAGAATGGTTTCGCCAAAATAGAGGCTTAAACACGAGTCCAAATGAAGCCGGCTTGAGGCCAAAAAGAGGCAAATAATCAACATAAAATGCAGTAGTACAACTCAACACAAAGCGACCTCTAGGGTATAAAACCAGAAAAATAGCGAAGAAGTAAGAGAATGAAGCTTCAATGCACAAGTCATGGCGGGACTAAAGAGGACTCCCAAGCCTAAGAACAAAAGTTCAACATGGGTGCCAAGTGACAACAAGGTACTACCTAGGACACCCATGATAAGGTAGGCCCTACCATAGAAGTCATGACACTTCTAAGCAATGAGAAGGTTCTGCTTCATATCTTGGTGGGGTCAATCCTAAGGCCAAAATGGGAAAGGAAACTGATAAATGCAAAATACAGTTGAAAAACCTAAACTATATGCCAATTTCGAGAACCAATATCTGTCAAAGCGGATCAACCATAAAAATGCCCAAAGGAGAGGTCTTCCAAGTTCTATAGACATAATTAGGAACATTAGGCAAGAAGTTAATACATCCCATATATAAACTTCAGATAAAAGCTTGTGCTATAGAATACAAAACTTGAAAATATGTACCTTATATGTACAGTATGGTACAAGGAACCACAACCTTGCGGCTTACACAATAGTTTTTCAGGACAAGCCCGTTGCGAGGTTCAGGCCAAGGACTCCTTTGGTAGTTAAAACTCATGGCTTCAAAAAGTTCCTCCTGTGAAGGCAACTCAATTTCCAAGAAATCATGAGAACTAGAAGGATCAAAAGAGGGAATTAAGGGGTCCCATGTCCCCATAGAAGAAATCACTTAGTCAACTGTCGGGACCAAGTCTCGAGAAGAAAAATAATAGTTCAACAGATCCTTCTCAGAAGCAATTGAACATTGAGGATACAATGTCACATAGTTTACCTATGACCAAGTAGAGTCTACTTGAACTCTTGGAACATACCAAGGGGTATTATGTAGTAAATTTGAATTGGGGGGGTGATTATCAGATGCAAGCTGATTAATAGTGACAATATTTCCATTATGAGGAAAATACATCACTCGAAAGAGTGAAGACACCACAACATTCATAGGATAGACAAAATCACGCCCAAGTAGCATATTAAAGTCTAAAGGGCGATCGACCACCATCATATCGATTAAGACAGTGTTCTCACCCAAAGTAATAGGTGAGGAAGAACACACATAGATTCACTAGGCCTTCTATTATAGGCTAACAATTGATTATCAACTGCCAACAACTTTGGAGATTCCAAAGCTTTCCAAGTCAAGGAGGATATAATACTTGCAAAGGATCCTTCATCCACCATACATCAATAGACATTTGTGGAATTAACTCTAACCTTTATTTGGAAATGTGCAGTAGAAGGAAGACAAGGCTCAATAAGATTATCCCAATCAAAGGTGACACTCCTAGAACTTGGAGGGGGTACATTCGAAGAGACCAGAATGCCCCCTAGACCAGAAGACTCTGTACTAGAAATCAAGAAGACTCTATTGTTAGGCACTTCACCCCCAACATAGTTACCATCAAATGAGAAAAAGACCTAGTACCCATTATTTTGAGGTAGCAAAAAATCACTTGATTTTGAAAAGTAGTGATTTAGAATAAACAATTTTTTTTTTGGAACATATTTTTGGCACTTTAATTTTTTTTATGTATTAAGTATGAACATCTTTTTTTTAATTTTAGTGATTTTCATGCTAATTTTGAGAAGTGTTGATGCAGCATCAACATAAATTTTTTTAGAGGGCTTCTTTTTGACATTTTTTTTTTATTTTTTATTTTTTTATGTAATGTATTTAGTATGATTTTTTTTTTGTTAGTGATTTTCATGCTGATTTTGAGAAGTGTTGATGCAACATCAACACATTTTTTTAGAGGGTTTATTTTTGGCACTAAATTTTTTGATGTATCTAGTATGAACATTTTTTTTGTTAGTGATTTACATCTTGATTTTGAAAAGTGCTAATGCAATATCAACCTTTTTTGTTTAAAAGACTTATTTTTTACACTTTAAATTTTGTAATGTGTTAAGTATAGAGATTTTTTTTTTAATGTTGGTGATTTTCATGCTAAAAAAAACATGAAAAAAAAACAATAGAAAAGTATCAAAAAATTCAAATATTCAAAAAGAAATAAAAATAATAAAAAAAAACTCAAAAAAATAATTGCAAAGAAAACAAATATTAAAAAAACAATAGAAACACAAAAAAATAATTACAAGAATAAAAACATAAAATAAAAAATAAAAAACATGAGGAGAACATATATATAATATATATATATATTATATATATATATTATATTTATATATATATATATAAACCAAAAAAAAAAAACGGTAAAATTGTTAAAAAAAAACGTTAAAATTTAAATTAAAAAAAAAATAAAAATAAAACAAAAAATATAAAAAAAATGGAAAATATTTAAAAAAATAACAAACACAATTTAAGAAAAAAATAAAAAAACAATTTTTTTGAAGTTACAGGAAAAAAATAACAAAAAAAAAAAAAAAAAAAAATTAAGTGAAAAAAGATATTAACAAAAACAAAAATTAAATGTATTTAAACAACACAAACATAAGAATATAAATCATTTTAAAAATTAAAAAAAAATTGAAAAAAAGAAAAACAAAAAAGAGGGGCTAGGGCGGTAGGGGCCAATTCCAAGAATCGACCTCTGTCACCCTAGGCCTGTTGGACTTGCTGGGGTGAGAGGGAAGGGCGCTGCGTGCAACTCCTTCCTTGCCCTCCCCCGCAGGCTCGAGGGTGGCAGGGGCCGATTCTCGGAATCGACCCTTGCCACCCCTCCTCGTTGCCAGTGCTGTAGCCTATGTGTGCCTGAAGGGAAGGCTACATTGTGCAAGCTCTCTTCCTAGCCACTCCCTGCCCCAGGCGCGCGGGTGGCAGGGGTTGACTCCGTAGTCAGCCCCTACCAACCCAGGGCCGACTGGGCCACGGGGGTGGGCTAGGAAGGAGCTGCATGTAGCTGCCTCCCCGTCCACCCCCACGGTTGGGCAGGGGCTGACTCCGTAGTCAGCCCCTACCACCCCAAGGCCGACTGGGTTGCGGGGGAAAAAAAGAAAAAAAGAAATTGAAAAAAA
>APFE031741681.1:360049-375927 GCA_000404065.3 Pinus taeda | reverse complement strand
GCATCAACATGTTTTTTTCCAGGGTGTATTTTGCACACAAAAATTTGGTTTTCACTGCCATTTTTAAAAAATGCTAAAAATGTACAAAAAAATGTTATTCTGGCATCAACACTTTTCGTTTTCAACCTGTTTTTTCATGTTTTTTGGGAGGGTTTTGGCCTAGAGTACTCCTTTTGAGCTGATAGTTCTCGTTTGATCGGTAACTATGTTCCCCTAAAAGAGGAGTGGAATCAGCTAGAGATTGCATTGGCTCAACCACTTCATCAAGCAATGGTTGATGAGACTGTTGAGAAACCCTAACAAGTTTAGGAGTAGAAGAACCTTCAGACTCGGACCATATCCTTTGTACCACTAGAATACCAGGGCACAAATGAGTAATATGGTCACCCTTACATAACTTACAAGGGAACCTAGGTTTAGATCTTCTACACCTAGGTTTCTGATCAACAACCATTCTGCCAACATGACTAGTAGTGGTTGGTGGAGAGTCCCCAACATGACTCACAAAGGTTAATGACTCTTTCCCAAGAGAGATAGGACTTGTGCCCCCAGCCCTACTCACAGAAGTATGTGACTCAACAGAAATATGACTCACAGAGGTAGGTGACCCATTGTTAGTATGACTCGCAGTGACTAGACTTATGCTTTTAGCGTGACTTGGAACGACTGGAAGCTCATCTCCAACATGACTTGCAGTGGTTGGTGATGCATTGCTAGTATGACTTGCAGTGACTAGACTTATGCTCCCAACGTGACTTGCAACGACTGAAAGGTCATCTCCAACATGACTTGCAGAGGTTGGTGATAATCCATGGATAGAACTATTCTTCTTCTTCTTCTTCCTCTTTCTCTTATTTTTAGATCTCTTATTACAAGAGGGAGGAGAAAGAGGAATCCTAGATTTCTCTTTTGAAGAAGATGAACAATTAACACTCATTTGATGCCCTTGAAATAAAGAATTCATCTGAGAAGCTTCAAGAAGATTTGGAATATTCAGAGTGGACCACAGTTAAACTGGTAGTCGAACATTGAATCCAGGAGTATTCAAAGTGGCCATCAAGGGGGTACCAATGTTTCCAAAGAAAGCAAAAGCACAATGATCCCCTTTTGGAAGGGTCCCTTGGTTGGCTTCCACAGGAATATTGGCCATACCCAACTTATACGCAGATCCTTGCCTTATGGGATTGTACAAATGACTTTCCAAGGAAGAGAGATGTACTATAAAATCTTTTCCCTTAAGGAGGCAACTCCACAACTTTCAAAATAAATATCAAAAAACTTTCAAGACCAGTGGAGTGGTTGGTCAATCACTCAGAATCTAAGGTCCAAAAGTGATAAGACAAATCCACCTAAAGCCAACTAAATACAAAGAGCAAGGAGAACTCCACTATAAAGTCCCTAAAGATGCAACTAGTCAAGCAAATTCCAAGTATTTCTGCTCTGGATGAAGAGGACCAGACACCAAAATACAAGAAAGTGAAGTAAGGGACCTTCCGAAGATAGATTGGGATAATTATGGCCCAATCCTACCAATGAAGGTAACAGAAACAATTATGTTGACCCCCAGACAAAGCCTTTGTCGGTGCAAGTACCTGAGCTTTGCAAGGGTACCCTCTAGAAGTACTAATGAATGTGATGCAACGTTTGCCTCAGGTGCCGTGAGATTCCCCTCCACAACGACCTATGTGGTCCCTAGGAATAACAACTATGGACACCAACTCATATCAAAATCCGGGTGGAACAGTCTCGGGGCAGGATCTAACAAGTAGGAGAGGGGGTATCTCTCTTTCCTTGTCTTCACTCTCCCTCGTGCTTGACTCCCAGTAGAAAGGAGCTTTCCCGGTCTTTCTGACGACACTAGATTTCACTCAATTTTCAAAATTTATGTTTAACATTTTGAGTGGCCTTGAAGAGTTGACTTTCCACTCACCTATTCCAAGGCCCTAACAAGCTAGACTTGTTGATGCAATTAATGACAAATCAAAAAATGTTTTAGTTCTTTTTAATTAAGTGCTTGATTTTAAAAGGTTATTCTTTAGGTCACAGGTAAAATGAGAGTGCAACTTGTGGTGTTTTGATGCAAAAGAAATCAATAGAAACTTATCAATATGAAAATGCAGCTATTGTTCTTCAATGAAAAGAGATTCATATAAGGTTCTAAGAATAAATTTCTAAAATCAAATATATATATATATATATATATATATATTATATTATATATATATAATATATATATATATATATATATATATTAATTTATTTTTTATTTTTTCAGAAAACACGGTCCACAAACTCAAAATCTAAAAAAAAACTAAAATTCCTACAGTGCAAACTAACTTAATGCAAACTATAATGATGGAGCAAGATTCTATGGATGCTCATACAATAAGAAAATGTGTTTCTTCACAAGATCAATAGGCCAAATTGACTACAAGGAGGGCACAAATTCAATGACAAACTGCCCTCGAAACCAAGCAAAACTAATCGAAAAAAGTTCAAAATTGCTCAAAAATAATTAAGAAACCAAAACAAAAAAAAACTGAAAACAAAAATAAAGGCAAGAATGATGTTTTTGTCTTTCTCTTTTTTTTTAAAGAACCCAAAGAAGTTTTTGAGAACACAAAGACTACTAAAATTCCAAGACCAAAAACAAGCATAAAGATTCTCAAAATTCGCAAGTTATGCACATCATTAATATAATAAAACTTGAAATGACAAAGGACTACAAACTTGCATAGATTGATTTGAACAACAATGTAAAGGACTTAAACAAACCAACAGAACATCAAGAAATACTTTCAAGATCGTCAAAGAGTGTGATTTTAGGTACGTTCTATGCTTAGAGCAACTTATTTCAATTTTCACAGTTAGCTCAGTATCTTTTCCAGATTAGCAATCACATCAACATTAAAGTAAACTGCGGATGTAACATAAACATAAATCGTGGAAGACAAGCCAAGAAAAGGGGACATAAGATGTGGCACTAGCTAGGGACAAACCCCAATGTGGGGAAACCATTGATCAATTCTTCTTATATGTTCTTCAATAGTTCAGCAGAGAGAGAGAGAGATAGTACTTTTACAACATAAATCAACACTTTGGCTTATCTAGATAAGAGCATAGATTATCTCTAAGAAGATGATACAAGAGACCAGTTGAAGACATGCTGCTTCAACTAATTCTCCAAGGTGACTCCTTCAACTATCATTGTGCTACATTTTGTCATCAAGTTGCACCTCACTGCACCATGATGCACCCATCATCACAATGCTGGACCTTATGACCATGTTGTGCACATCATATTACTGCACCTTATGTTGCACCATTGTCCCAGTGTTTAGCACCGTTGTACCTTGTGCCACTGTTGCACCATGTTGTCACCCATGTGCTTTCTGCACCATTGCTGCTTCATGTACTTGCTGCACCAAGTACCATACTGAACCAAGTACCATTGTTGCATCATGTACTTGTTGTCCCAAGTATCCACCATGAAACATTGCTACTATGTATAACAACACTGTTGTCCCACTGTAAGCATTGTTGCGCCTTGTGCTTCATGTACTTGCTATCCATCTATCCACCATGAACCATTGCTGCTATGTACAACAACACTAGTGTCCCATTGTAACCGGTCAGGGCATATTTTCATGTCGTAATAACCCTTGATTAGCTACTAAAACAACCCTTCTTGACTGCAGCTTACCCTTAGAGAAGTGGTGGCTCTCATCGTTGTTGTTTTGGGCATAGACAACCCCTAATACACCTTCACACTGCCTTGTTTTGGAGTGGCTAGGCCTACGACCTACCACAAACCTCTTTTGCCACCTACAACCCACTCAAACTACCATACGTTGCCCTCCAAACAGTTCGTAGGGTTGCGGCTTACCCACAATAGTCTATACTGCCCTTTACCAAGCATTGGGCACCTAAGAACTCCTCCACACACGCTGCAACAACCTTTCCTTATCTCGGCCCTTTAGGGAGTAATCTTAGCCTCCCTTATGGAAAACTCGTCCCTCCAAAAGATCATGAAACATGCCTCCATAACCACGTTGTTCAGCTCTCCTTTGTTGTGGCTAAGACAAAGTTCCCTTGCCTCCAACTTAGGGATATCTCCTTCACAACATGACTGCGTCTTCTTGGATTAGGGCAGACTGCGGCTAGACATCCTTTAGGACTGTAGCTAGGTCATCCTCCTTAGGACTGCGACTAGGGCATCCTCCTTAGGACTGCGACTAGGGCATCCTCCTTAGGACTGCATTTTCCTTGCTAGGGCATCATCTCTAGGGCAACTCCCTTAGTCTTTTTTCCTCCAAAGTTTAGGGCTTTTACTCCTAGATTTCTCTTCCACTAAAACCCAACACAAGTGGAGAGAAATCAAGATAGAAGTGTGTGTTGAAATGACTCTCAAGTCATCTCCTTTTATACTAAAACGTTGAGCACATATGGGGTTTATTTGGTTGCTGGCTGACCTTGACGAGTTGTCTTATAACAAAAATAAATTCATAACTTCATGAATACTTATAAGAATCAGATGATCTTTAGATCAATCCTACACTTCTCGATGAGAGGGATCTAAGAAAAATATCAGCTTCCATAAATAAGGAGACCCACATGGAGTTTGGCCCTAGTTGCCAATTTTAACACTCCCTCTCATATAGGGAGAACTCCATCCGCTGATCCATATGTCCAACTATACTATCACTCGCATTAGTGCCTTGCACTGCTCTACTGAGCTCTACTCTACTGAATCATGAAGAAGAAGAATTGATTGAGAATTTCTCATACCATTATCTACTGACCCGAAGTTAGTTTTATTGATCCCAGATGAATATCACAAGAGAGTGTCTCAAACCACTCACATTAATCCCATATGAGTTTCATTTATCCCAAATCAATGGAGGTCATCCTAGCATAGGGAGTACGGTAGATACAATGATGTGTCCATCAATAGTACTACTATGGTCCCTAACCCCATTTCCCTGCTCATTGGCCAGATGAGAGGTACTTCCCATGAGTCCCAGACTACATGGGTAGGATGCCTCAACAAGAGAACCATTCGTCTTGTCCCTAAGTCACCTCGGGGTATAACAGGGGAAGGTTGAGCCATTCACCTTGTACACAACGCACCATTAGGGGAGGGTGAGCCGCCCTATGGTCGTGTGTTGCTCCAGTAAGTACCCCAAGACCCCCGGAGCTCCCAGAGCTCAATGCATGCAACATGCAGGACCCTTATAAGGTGGTCTCTCAACGACTCCAAGTCATTCAGGAAAGTCATAGATTTGACCTTTCCCCGGGGCTTTGACAAAATTTATGTGACCTATATATCAGTCTCAATGCAATGAATCCTCCTCTCTCATCAACATACCATATCCCAGATAAGGTAGTATCTGATGTCTATCTGCTGGAGAAATCATCGTATATGGGTTTCGTCAACGATCAAATCCCCCCCTGGTTGTGACAGAGGATCACGATGGTATTTGTCATGTGTACAAGTAGCTCACTGAAGAGTTTCCACAATCAGGAAGCTTCACATGAGATCATACTCATAGTTATGTATTCGGTCTCAGCGGCACTTATAGCAACTGACTTATGATTCTTGCTCATCAAAGCAGAACCCAAAGAGAACTAACACTGAGAAGTGCTCTTGTGATCCTCCACACTGCTTGCCCAGTAACCATTTGAATAATCATACAACTTCATATTTTTGGTAGTGTATCTCAATCCATGAGAGATTGTGCCCCGAAGATATCTGAGAAGATTTTTGGCACCAATCTAGTGAGGCTCAACCAAAATATGAGCCCAACATGCTAAATACAAATCATATGTCCAGATGGAAGTTCACCAATAACATCAATGCGTATGAGTTTATGAAACTCAAAGGCATTTCCCAAATCTGGTTTGGCATCATAACTTCTAAAATTTAAGCTCCATCGACGTAGTCACGGGTTTGCAGTTCACCATTCCCAATCCGGAATCCAACTCCCTCTTACTTTTGCAAATGAGAGGGTTTGAACCTGTCAGAAAGAGGCCGTCCTCAAAAAGTGCTAGTATGAGAGGTCTATCATCTACAACCTTCAAGCAATGGTTTGGATTGGCTTCACTCCTAGAAGCGGACCTGCTACATGAGGGGAATGGTCCGCTTCTAACAATTTGCTTCGGTACATCTTGGACATGTACCTTCATGCTCTTCTTGGATTCATGCATCCCTCTCATCGTCTGACTTACATCGGGTAGGGTCCCATAATAAGTAGACCTTTAGTGCTATAGATGAGATGTGACAATTGACATGGTCCCCAATGGACCTCCTGCAACTTGATACAAATTGCCAACCTTGAACCCATGAGTAAAATCATTTTTTGAAAATTCTATTTTCAAACATGTACCTTTCCTTCAATGAATGCCATCCTGAACCCTTTGACTTCCATTACCGAAATGGACACCAAGTTCTTCTTGCGATCAAGTACACAAAATAGATTCTTGTAAATGAATCGAGTTACCCTCATTCTTGAGGGGTAACATTCCCTACACCCTTTCCGAGATAGGTGGCATCAGCTCCAAGTATAATCCCACGATTGTTTCCATCTCTACTAAATTAGAGAGAGCACCCTTCTATCTGATGAAGTGCCTTGAAGCACTACAATCAATAAGCCATATTCCCAAAGAATCTGAAGGAGAGGGCTAATACAAGATAACACTTTCTTTATCTTATCAGAAACAAGATTTGATTCTTCATACCTGGGGTTCCTTGCTTTCTTGAAGAGTCGGTTGTTTCCTTGATGACCTGCATTACCTATCATTCCTCTGATGATTGAAGGTGTCCCTGGAATGATTGTTATCATCAAGTGATGTGTCCCTATCATTCAGACACTCCTTCGCATAATGGTCAGGCTTATTGTAAGTAAGGCATCTGCCTTTCCTTCCACCCTTAGATCCAGAATTCCCATTGAAGTGATCTTTAGGTCATCAGAAGCTTCCGCTGCGCCACATGGATAATATTCTCTGCTTCGACTTGACCCTTGGTGAATTTGAAGAGGGATGAGGAATCCATTGATCCTTTTGTCCTTTCCCAATTGTCTTCGGTGATTTCTTTTTCACTCTTGCTTGGGCTTTGTCTTCACCTCAGCTCTGATACCATGTTAATTTAGGTATGTTCTATGCTTAGAGCAATTTATTTCAATTTTCACAGTTATCTCAGTATCTTTTCTAGATTAGTAATCACATCAGAATTAAAGTAAACTGCATATAGAACATAAATATAAATCGCAGAAGACAAGCCAAGACAAGAGGACACAAGATGTGGTGCTAGCCAGGGACAAACCCCAATGTGGGGAAACCCTTGATCAATTCTTCCTATATGTTCTTCAATAGTTTAGCAGAGAGAGAGAGAGAGATAGTACTTTTATAACAGAACTCAACACTTTGACTTATCTAGATAAGAGCATAGATAATCTTTAAGAAGATGATACATGAGATCAATTGAAGACAAGTTGCTTCAACTGATTCTCAAATGTGACTCCTTCACCTATCATTGTGTTGCATCTTGTCATCGAGCTGTACCTCACTGCACCATGTTGCACCCATCATCACAATGTTAGACCTTATGACCATGTTGTACACATCATACCGCTGCACCTTACGTTGCACTGTTGTCCCAGTGTTTAGCACTATTGTACCTTGTGCCACTGCTGCACCATGTTGTCACCCATGTTCTTGATGCATCGTTGCTGCTTCGTGTACTTGTTGCACCAAGTACCATACTGAACCAAGTATCATTGTTGCATTATGATTGCTGCATCATGTACTTGTTGTCCCAAGTATCCACCATGAACCATTGTTGCTATGTAAAACAGCTCTATTGTCCCACTGTAAGCATTGTTGCGCCTTGTGCTTCATGTACTTATTGTCCATGTATCCACCATGAACCATTGCTGCTATGTATAGCAACAATGATGTCCCACTATAATTGGTCAGGGCATATTTGCCTGCTATAATAACCCTTGATCAGCTACTAAAACAACCCTTCTTGACTGTGGCTTACTCTTAGAGAAGTGGTGGCTCCCATTGTTGTTGTTCCGGGCATAGACAACCCCCAATACACCTTCACGCTACCTTGTTTTGGAGTGGCTAGGCCTGCGGCCTACCACAAACCTACACTGCCACCTACAACCCACTCAAACCACCATACGTTTCCCTCCAAACAGTTCATAGGGATGCAAATTACCCACATTAGTTTACACTTCCCTTTACCAAGTGTTGGGCACCTAATCTCTGCCTCCAACCCTTTAGGGAGTAATCTCTGCCTCCATTATGTTAAACTCGGCCCTCCAAAAGATTATGAAACAAGCCTCTATAACCACGTCGTTCAACTCTTCTTTGATGTGGCTAAGACAAAGTTCCCTTGCCTCCAACTTAGGGCTATCTCCTTCACAACATGACTGTATCTTCTTGGATTAGGGCAGACTGCGGCTAGACATCCTTTAGGACCGTGGCTAGGTCATCCTCCTTAGGACTGTGGCTAGGGCATCCTCCTTAGGACTACGTTTTCCTTGCTAGGGCATCATCTCTAGGGCAACTCCCTTAGTCTTCTTTCCTCCAATGTCTAGGGCTTCCACTCCTAGATTTCTCTTCCACTAAAACCCAAGACAAGTGGAGAGAAATCATGATAGATGTGTGTGCTGAAATGACTCTCAAGTCATCTCCTTTTATACTAAAACGTTGAGCACATGTGGGGTTTATTTGGTTGCTGGCTGACCTTGACGAATTGTCTTATAACACAAATAAATTCATAACTCCATGAATACTTATCGGAATTGGATGATCTTTAGATCAATTCTACACCTCTAGATGAGAGGGATGCAAGAAAAATATTAGCTGCCATAAATAAGGAGACCCACATGGAGTTTGGCCCTAGTTGCCAATTTTAATAAAGAGGCACTCAAAAGCCATGAAAAACAAAATAGGTCAACCTAAAAAGGAAATCAAAGCAAAGCAATCTGAAAGTTGGGTTATAAACAAAACTGTAACCAATTTCTTGTTCTGCAAAGTCATAACAACCAAGAAATTCTACAAGAAGCCTTGAACCCAAAGCCCAAACTGAAACTTTACTAAAAAAGAAAACCCTAAGTTGACTAGGTTTTTCAACAAGGAGAAGATTAGAAACTGAAAACTTGCATGAAAGAAAAGCTTCACTGATAGCGAATTACCAGAAAACAGAAAAAACCACTAGGCAACAATCTTAATTAGGTCCAAGATTTTGAAAAATTTATTCAAAATAAGGTATACGCGATTGTGAAAAGACAAAGGGGCATGTATATGTGACTAAAACAAAGGAAACTCACATATACAAGAGTTTCTTTGAAGAAACTAATGCGTATACACTACCATATCCTCTGAAAAGCTCGTATATAAAGCTGAATAAAGAAAAACAAAAAATAGAGGCTTGATCCAAACGATCAAACTTGATGCCCAAGAAGCAAACAGGTCACAAACTCTGTAAAAGCAAGAAATCAATCAAGCAGGACTTGATCAAGAAGAAATAACCCAATATAGGAAAAACATAAATGCTTTCCCTAGTAGAGTTGTTGTTTTGTTTTGGGTAGAATCACTCAAGGGTCTTGGGTTGGGAACCCCAACAGAGCCAAGGGCATACAACATAAAGAGACATACAAACAAGCAATCCTAATACTTAAACAGTTAAACTTGGTGTAGAAGTTCTTACCTGTAGGTCCTATGTTTGAGGTCGTTCCCGTAGGGTTCAAACCCTCTGCTTCTTCCTTGCACTTTAAGACCTGCAATTTATTCAAGGAAAAACATATACACCAAAAATAACTGAAAGCATGTTCATGATATCAAAGTTAGATCATATAAGCATGTAAGCAAATAAGCATTAACGTGAGATTTTATAAGCAAATCATGATAGAAATTAATGCATAAAGGCCATAATCACCAGGAACAAGACATCACCTCTTTATTAATGTAAGCTAAAGAAAATACATAAGAACTACAACCTGATTCCTCTGTCGGCTCCAAGCAAAACCGTCCTCTGGATTTGTCCTGCCCTAGCCTCGACAATCCTCCTCCATAAGTATACACAAGGATGTCATGAAGGGATGATGAAAATCTCAAGAAGGAAATAGGGGTTTCCTATGAATGGGAGTGTAGAAGTCATGGGGATATCTTCAGACTTTATCAAGGATGTGATCAAATATAATATCAATATCTAAATCTTCCTCCTTTAGGCCTTCCCATGGAGATGTATTTATATTTCTCCAAATTAGTTTTTTTAGTTAGGAAATAGTTGGGCCATGGGCTATAGTAGGTGGGTATATGGTCGAACTCGTAAAACCTGCTCGAATTAAGGGAGATTATATATACTTTTTAATGTTTTAACACATATACGTGGGTTGGGTATAGGCTGACATGCGTGTGCACGCGCTCTAGATAGGGAAAAATCACGTATGGGATTTAAAACATTGTTTTTTAGAAAATGGACCAAGTCTGGTAGGGCAAGGTTGCCTTAGGCTATATCATAGAGCATCAAATCTACCAAGGGTGGTAAATGGTGCTATAACAGTACTAAAATAACCGAAGTAGTTGAACTATCTTAGTACAGGTTAAACAAACATGCATTACGTTTAAAGAATAGTCTTACAAATGAATACAAAACATGTGTGGAAATGTTCTAGCCTGAGACAAGCTCCTGAATTAAGCAAAAGATCTAAGACACATCTGTACACCATACGCCACTAGTCCCAGTAGTGGGGCATTGGAGCCGCTTCTTACTCCTTAAAGAACATATTACAAACTCTCAACGCTATGCAGAAGGAGCTAAGGTGAAAAGTACTTTTCTCATACAATGAGGGGGTATATATAGCCAAGGGGGTATAACTAACCCTTGTGACTCTTCAACTTCCTTCATGACTGTTTGACTTCCTATGACTTTCGACTTTACATGACTCTTCAACTTCATATGTGGGTATCTTGTACTTCCACTTTACATTACATTGATTACAACAAGTATGACTCATAATAGTGATGTGGCTGAGACAACTCATGACACAACTCGACATGACACTGCTAACATGTACTGGCTGACTGTGGTGTCTGTGTTGAGCTCTTGTGCTGCTAAGTGATGATATGCTCTCGGTGTAACATGTCTTCATATTTGCATGGAAAAGTGCGCGAGGTCTTCGATGGTCTTGGTCTTTGCTTGATGGTGCTTGTGTATGTCTTTTTTGCTCGCTGTTCAATGTGTTTCGTACATTCGTTCATCCGCGAGCAAGTCTTATAACATGTGCTCCTTCTCCATCTGTTTGTCATCGTGCCATGTTTCATCGATGTGCCTGTTCCTGCAATCACTCATGACGAGACAACATCAAATCCAAAAATCTCCTAGTCTAACATGATGCATTGTTTTCCATTTCAGTGCGGCTGACCAAGAGAGGGACAAGGCACTGAAACTGTACAGAGCACAACTCTAGCCAGGATGCGAGGCTCCAGAGCATTGTTGGGAAAACTACACAGATGTCACTGGGAGGCAGAATTGCACAATCCATGACAACAATAACAACTGTGGGGAAAACCTAGCTGGGAGTCAGAATTGCGTAGTTTTTGGGAGGAAGACTAAGTAGATTGTCAGGGAACTGCTGGGCCAATCTGTGCAATTTTTAGGGGGAGCACTGGGAAAGTCATCTCACTGGGATGTGCCCAGTTTCTCCGAGGAAGACGGTGTAGGCAGTAGGAGGCACTGGCAGAAAAATCTGAACAACTTTTTAGAGAAGGACATGATCGGGCTGCGTGAGCTGTTGGTCAACATTGCGCAACCCTGGGAGATAGTCTGGGCTCGAACATAAATGTGAAATTTCAAGGTTGTTTGCAGAGTGGGGTAGAAGGGATGGTGACAACCAAATATGTGTGATTTATGGGTTGATGATAGAGCAGTCTAGCAGGGAAGCCTGCCTGTCATATCTGTGCAATTTCTCGGGACAATGTAGTGATAGGCAACAGAGGCCTGTCCCACATGTCTACGTAGTTTCTGCAAGCAGTGCATGGCATCCAGGCTAGACAAGTTCTACTCAGTTTTGAAGATCAGTGCAACCCTGAGTCACAACTCAAGTCACATTTATGGGTGACCAATGGGAGGCTTGATGGGAGATCTTGTGGGAAGCACAAACTAGATCGGGTTCTAGGACAACTTCTGCGTAGTTATGGGAGAACACAGTTGGCTCATTTCCAGAATTTCCAAGTGTAGGATGCTCGGAGGACAACCTCAAGCTCTGCGCTATTATGGGAAGCAGTGCAAGGTCACTGAGGTTCGGGTCTAGTTGAAGGAGGGTTGTCTGATTGACAGATTTTCAGGAAAATGAGTAAGTGTGAAATGAAGTGTACTTGAGCATACATGATAATGTGATCACACACTTAGCACAACTCGAAGGCAAGACACCTCAAACGAAGAAGACAAACATGTGCTCAGTGAGACCGACTCAAAGGTTAAGAGCGACAAGTGTGACAGTTGAGATATGTCTTCAAACAACTATGACGACACTTGCGCGATAGTGGTTACAACTATGTGTGTGTGTGCGACCGATGTTGACAGAGAGAAAACAACTCATGCACACAAAGACAATATTCAAAAATTCCAGAACAAACTCGCAAGCATCACTTAGCAATCAACATGCCAAAAGATGACTGATGGTTGATCAAGGAAAAAGGGTGTGAAGGCTCAATAAGGGTTCATGGGATGAGCCTGAGTGTTTGCGATCATTAAGGGGAAAAATCAAGGAAGGCTCCGAAATTTGGATGCAGGCCAAAATTTTGAAGGGTGTTGCAGCCACTACAATACTGGGCAATGCACTGGTTGAATATCAACTTCTCTATTTCGGTTCATTTGCAGCACATGGCCCTGGCCTTTTAGGAAGTATTGATTCATTGTGCAAGTTACTTTGGCTTCCCCACTTACCCCATGGACAAACATGGTTCACCTTGTACCAACTCAGTCAAACACAACAAAATTGTTAGCTAAATCACAACGTTTCAAAATTGGGAAGGGTAGTTTGGTTTGCGAGCTTAAGATTTGCAGAGTATAAGTTTTCATCTCTGGTGTTGCTCTGCTTCTAGCAGGCCTGGACAGTACCCCGACGGAGTCACGTAGAAACACAAACATTGCTCCACTTCCAGTGATCCTGGTCAATACCTTGGTGGAGTTGCTTGCTTCACCTCTTTGCGCAGGAAGCCTTTCTTTTCTTTCGCCCTTTTATTTTTTTGCAAGAGGACTATGCATAGGTACTTATTTATTTTTGGAGCGGAAGAGGGATCGCGACTTATTGAGAGAAGAAGAGGTTGTTCCTTCAAAGAAGCATGTAAGACCTCTGATTTAGGTTTGCTTGTTTAGATTTTTCCTCTTCTCCGTTTCTACTAGTTGGACTAAACTTGAATACACATAGCAGAAAATTGAGTACAGGTATGGGATTTCCCATTTTCGACACAAGTTCATGGTTTAACCAGAGCTTCCCTTACAGACGGATTGTATTTTCCATCTAGGCTTCATTAGCGAAAAGTTACTACCAAGCATAGATAAAACAAACATAGACTGGCCAAGTGTTGCAGTGTCACAATACTCTCTAAATTCAGCCACATACTTATTCAAAAGCCACAACACAATATAGGACAACACTTATTTACAAAGAAGAATGACAAGCTTAACAAAACAAAGCAAGGCAAAACAAAGAAAAAACCACAAAGTAGAACATCAAACAAAAACAACAAAGCAAAGCAACAGGCAACAATAAGCATGCTATGTACACAGACGGGGTGCGACCCCAGATCATTGAAATTAACGCTTTAAATCTTGGCGATTGAGAGGAAGGTTGTCAATCCTCCCGTCAAGTGATCGCAAGTGATACGTGTGTTGGCCAAGTTTTTCGTGAATCGTGTACGGACCAATCCACAGAGACTGGAACTTTGTATGTTTACCTTTGTCTTCATGGGGTTTATCCCACTTTAAGACTAAGTCACCCACAATGAAGCTAGTGTTCCCTGCAAAATATCGATCGAACCATATCCTGATATAGTTTGGTGGAGTGAAATTTTTTCTTTTGCTTTCATCCATTCTTCTTGTAACTTGTGTAATGTGTCCATCCTATATTGAATCAATAGACATGGCTTGCCTCAAGATTCTTGGGATAACTAGAGAGAAAGCAAGTATATATTGGGTTGAAGGATGGTTTCTTTTTCGTATAAAAGGAATTATGGAGATGTGTTCAGAGAGGGCTTGGGTGTAACTTGGTTGGCCCAAAGTGCATTCACCAGAGCGTAATGCCAATTTCGCTGCTCATAGTAAATGGTCTTTCACATGATGCGAATGAGATTCTTGTTTATTGATTCGGCAAGACCATTTCCTTGCGGGTAGTAGCTAACTGAATGTTTAAGCACAATACCATATTGCAATGAAAAATCATACAATTTCAATGAAGAGACGTAAGTTGCATTGTAAAAAACAAGTGATACCTAAACACCGAACCTCGAGATGATGTTCTGTTGAAGGAAGTTGATGACCTCTTGGTTGTTCACTTGTTTGAGCGGAACTGCTTCGGTCCAACGTGTGAAGTAATTGTAGCAGTCAGAATGTAGTGGTGATGCTTTGATGAATGTGGGAAGATTTCCCCAATGATGTCTAAGCCCCATTATTGGAATGGTTCATCCACTGCAACAAGCTGCGGCGGGGCTACTGACCTTCGTGTTTTGTCAGCGAATCACTAACAGATCGTGCACTTGCAGGCATAAGTGTGTGCATCTTTAAATAGTGTGGGCCAGTAAAAACCAACTCATGATTTTATGTGCAGTTGTGTTACCAACGAAGTGACCCCCAGTTGGTTCGTCATGCATGCCACATAGTACTCTCTCTTTGAATCTTGTGCCTCTAGGAACCTGAGAAAAATTCAGTTGTTGTGCTTTCTATAATGCACTCCATGCGCCAATTGGTAAGATAAGGCTTTGAGGCAAAATGCCCTCTTTTGTCGCTTGGAAAAGTGAGAGGGCATGGTGTCGTGCTCAAGGTAATGGTGCACTTCATACCAAGAGTTGTCATGTGAAGTGGGTGGTGCTCGCTCTACATTATACATGTCAATTTCTTGCTCCCAACCGACGAGCTCTTCTTCTTCCTCTTGTGCATGTACTACTTCTACTGCAAGTCTGCAGAGACTGTGACCCTTGACAGTGTGAGCTAGCTTGATATCAAGATCATACTCTTGCAGTCCTGTCATCTAGTTCGTATGTCTTTCACCTAACTCTTTTTGAACAAGTAGTGTTCTGACTGTTGGGTGAGGCACAAATACTATGCAATGATTCTTCAGCAGGTAGGGTCTGAAATGTTTCATCTCCTTGTATACATGTATGCTTGTTTATCCACGGTGGGATAGTTGAGCTTGGGTCCCTGCATGCTTGCGCTCATGAAGGAGATAGGACATTTGTTGTTCAACTCATCCTTCTGTGTGAGCACTGCAACAAGTTTTCGAAAGCAAATGTATAAAGCAAGAAATCTTTGCTGAAATCTAGGCTGTACAACGCAGGTTCATCTGCTATCGCCTGTTTGATATGGGTGAACGCATCATTTTCCTCCTTCCCCTAGCTATAGACTGCATCCTTCTTGATCATATCTTGGATAGGTTTGACAATTTGCACATAATCTGAGATGAACTTTCAGGGGAAGTTGATCTTCCCCAAGAAGGAGCGCATAGCTTTGTTGTTCACTGGGTGAGGAATCTACATGATTGTTTGAACTCAGTCCGGATCAACCTTTGTCCCACTCTTGGCGATGATATGCCCAAGGAGGTTCCCCTTAGACACTACACATGTGCTCTTCTTGGGATTCAAGGATA
>APFE031741681.1:343045-355821 GCA_000404065.3 Pinus taeda | reverse complement strand
TAAAACACATACGCAGAGAGATTTTCCCCTGGATCCCAAAACCGTGACTACCTGCTTGATTTTTCATTATATTCCTTTCAATGTTACAATACATATTTATACATGTTGAAGCATCCAATACCATGGACCGAAAACCATCACGTCTAATACCATGGACCAAAAAACCATCGCATCCAATACCATGGACGCAAAACCATCGCGTGTAATAAACATGTGCGAAAATCATGCACAAAACCATAGGTGGGTCTGCCCAACCTAACATAGGGTCCAAAACCAAAATTTTCCGAGGCGCTGCGCCAGACCCCATAAAGTGGGGTTACAGGTGCCCTTCAAACCCTCTGTTAACTACGTGGAAAGAATATAACACAACCCAACATAGAAAAGACTGCCATGTTGTCAAGGTAGACCACTACGCTCTATCTGGTGAGCCCATGGAAGGCAATGTCCATAGCGCACTGAAAAGTTGCACCTGCGTTTACCAACACAAATGGCATCCTTCGGTAAGGGAACGTACCCCAGTTGGTACAGAAAGTAGTTTAAATTCTACTAGGTTATGCTACCAGAACCTGTTTATATCCCAAAAATTCGTCAAGGAGAGAGAACATTTACGCTGCAGATACCGTCTACAAGATGTGCTCCATAGACGACATAGGGTATTTGTCTTTATCTGAGGCCCTATTAAGATTTTGGAAATATACGCACAAGCGGATCTCCCCAGACTTCTTCCTGACAGGAACTAAGTTTGAAACCCAAGTAGAATGAAGAACCTTGTATATGATCTGAGCATCCAACAACTTAGTCAATTTTCTTTTGTATGAGGGGTTCAAGTGATGGATGGACTTTTCTGAGCTTCTGGTGAAACTATACTCATTGGATGTGGACCTTGAACATCACTAATAATAAAGATCTCCCATTTGAATAGTTGAGCACTAAGCTTTTGTAGCAAGATGGAAATAGTTTGGGAGTAAAGTTAATGAGTATTTTTAGGTTATACTTGCAATGATTTTGAAGAACAAGTATAGTGAACAAAGGGGAGATAACAATCAATATAAATTGTCGGAGTTGGGAAATATAAAAAATCCATTAAATGATTTTATTGTGGCAAGTTGGAGCATCTAAGGAGAGCTTGCAGGAATCAGTTGTGGGATGAAAAACACAACCCAAAGCATTCCTTCAATGACCAATCTAGAAAAACATGATAATATGGTTTGAACACAAATAGATAGAGTTGTGTGTTCATGGCCATAAGCGTGGATTCAAAAAGTGGTGAGGATGATTAGTATGAAGATTTATAAGCATCTAGGCATTTCACTAATAATACGAGTGGTTGAGAGGAATACAAGGTTGTCTTACTAGAGTTAGGAGGTAAAAATGGGACGATTAAAAATATCTATCTTGTTCCTTGTTTGTAGAAAAATATACTTCAATGACCAATCTAGAAAAACATGATAATATGGTTTGAACAAAAATAGATAGAGTTGTGTGTTCATGGCCATAAGCGTGGATTCAAAAAGTGGTGAGGATGATTAGTATGAATATTTAGAAGCATCTAGGCATTTCACTAATAATACGAGTGGTTGAGAAGAATACAAGGTTGTCTTACTAGAGTTAGGAGGTAAAAATGGGACGATTAAAAATATCTATCTTGTTCCTTGTTTGTAGAAAAATATACTTTGGATAAGTAGTATAATAATGTGTAGTTTCCATACTTATACATAAATTTTAGTGATAATAGGTGTTTTATTGTTGATTAAAGTAGAAAAGAGATGGCTACTATGGATGTGGAAGAACAATGCTTATTTAGGATGTTAGAGATTGAGAACGCGGAGTTAGTTTCACACACAAGTAGATGTATTTTCATTGTAAATTCGTCCATATTGCATAAGCAAAAATAGGTGTTATGTGAGATATAAATTAATAAATGAAGTCTTAGATGATGTTATTACTAAAGCAAGGAAAAATCAATAAAGAAGAGAAAGGAAAACAAGATAGTATATTCTATGTTATTTGCTAAAATTAGAAGAAGAGAACCCTTAGGGAGGGTAAAAATGAATTAATAAAAGGAAATTATGTTTCTTCAAACATTTTGATATGTTGGACTACCAAAATGTGGAGTTGAGATTTTTGAACAAATATGTAAAATGCCTAATTATGAAAGTGCGTTAAAAGTAATAGTTATATTTAGAATATAGAGGTGTTATAATTTAAATAAATAAAATGATATAATAATGGGGTTGGAAGGGTTGGATAATTGTAGGTATCCAACCCACTCAGGCACACAATTTTATTGATGCAAGGAGCTACAACAAATCTTGTGGTTTCAACCCTCACTATACTTTATTCCTTTCTATACCAAGGAATGAAGTAAGTTTTAAGGGGGTTGAATATATGGCTTGATATGCATATGTTGTAGTAGTTAACATAGTGGTTAATAGTTAGGTATTTGAGGGTTACATAACACATCCCTCTCCTACTATGTAATTAGACATTGCATCATCTAATGAAGGACTATATTTCTTCTCATTATTATGTGTTATTATATCCATGTTTGTGTGTAAAATCAACATATCTTTGCTTTAGTTTGATCTTGTTGGAAAATTTGTTGTCATTTATGTCAAAGACAGTTGGAAACAACATATGTCCAAGATAAATAGTCTTTTATGTCAAAGACAATTGGAAACTACATATGTCCAAGATAAATATTGAAAAATGAAGATTGTTGGAAACATAGTTAGGTATTTGAGGGTTACATAACACATCCCTCTCCTACTATGTAATTAGACATTGCATCATCTAATGAAGGACTATATTTCTTCTCATTATTATGTGTATTTATATCCATGTTTATGTGTAAAATCAACATATCTTTGCTTTTGTTTGACCTTGTTGGAAAATTTGTTGTCATTTATGTCAAAGACAGTTGGAAACTACATATGTCCAAGATAAATAGTCTTTTATGTCAAAGACAATTGGAAACTACATATGTCCAAGATAAATATTGAAAAATGAAGATTGTTGGAAACATAGTTAGGTATTTGAGGGTTACATAGCACATTCCTCTCCTACTATGTAATTAGACATTGCATCATCTAATGAAGGACTATATTTCTTCTCATTATTATGTGTATTTATATCCATGTTTGTGTGTAAAATCAACATATCTTTGCTTTTGTTTGATCTTGTTGGAAAATTTGTTGTCATTTATGTCAAAGACAGTTGGAAACTACATATGTCCAAGATAAATATTGAAAAATTAAGATTGTTGGAAACATAGTTAGGTATTTGAGGGTTACATAACACATCCCTCTCCTACTATGTAATTATACATTACATCATCTAATGAAGGACTATATTTCTTCTCATTATTATGTGTATTTATATCCATGTTTGTGTGTAAAATCAACATATCTTTGCTTTTGTTTGATCTTGTTGGAAAATTTGTTGTCATTTATGTCAAAGACAGTTGGAAACTACATATGTCCAAGATAAAAAGTCTTTTATGTCAAAGACAATTGGAAACTACATATGTCCAAGATAAATATTGAAAAATGAAGATTGTTGGAAACATTGTTTTTAGACTTTTGATGCCCATTTTGGATACCCTATCTTTGAAGGTATTTTTACTCCAATTACCTAGTTCAAATGTGAGCATAGGATATATGGTAGTAAATTTTATTCCAAGAACTTTCTAACTGTGTATATGCCACTCCCTCTAACTCCATAGATGAGGAGCTATGAAAGATTTTGTTAGGATGATCCAACCAAAGTACAAGCAGGTTGATCCATTCAATTTTGCAAGTTGGCCTCATAAGTGAATGTAAAAATACTAAAAATAAATGGAAAATGATTTCATTTGAAGTGTATCCAAACAAGAAGAGATTTGATATTCACAAGAGGAGTTGGGGAATATCTCTTGGGTGATTGTTGGAGATTAAAGGCAGAAATATAAATATGATTTATGGGGTGAATGATTCATCTTGGCATTTTCACTATAAATTTTCTTTAGGAATGTTTCAGACTATGAAACTTGGAGGATATAGATAGAAGATATTCATGTACCATGGTTCTAGTTTTAGACCTTGGTTTGCTATAATTTCTGAAATATGCTCTGAGAAGTTAGGCTCCTTGGATGCTCCTAAAATTTGCTTCAAACATGTCAGCTTGACATTTTTCCTATAACTTTTTTTTGGGATGTTTCAAACCATGAAACTTGGAGGATATAGATAGAAAATACTCCTATACCCATGGTTAAAATTTTAGATTTTTGTTCCCTATAATTTCGGAGATATGCTATGAGAAAATTAAGTTTCTTGAATACTCTTGAAATGTGCTTGAAAAAGGTTAGCTTGGTATTTTCACTATAACTTTCTTGTTGTAATGTTTTAGACTTTGAAATCTATAGGAGACGTATAAGAGATCTCAAGGTACTTGTAGAAATTTCGTATATTGTTTCACTATAATTTTCAGAGATATAGTCTGAGGAAGTTATTCTTCCCAAATGCTTATGAAACATGCTTCAAATAAGCTAGCTTGACATTTTTCCTATACATTTATTTCTATGTTTCAAACTGTGAAAGATGGATGAGGCAGAGAGAAGATCTCAAGGTACCTGTAATATGATTTTTAGACCTTGTTTCAGACTGTGAAATCTATATAAGGCAAAGAAGTGATCTCTAGATACTTGTGGCATAAATTTTAGATCATGTTTTGTTGTAATTTCATAGATATGATTTGAGAAATTTAGTGTTCCTGATCATTTTTGAAATATGATTCAAATGTGTCAACTTGATGTTGTTGCTATAAATTTCTTTCTGTGATATTTTAGATTGTGAAATTTGGAGATAGAAAAGAGATCTCAAGGTACTTTTTGTAGAAATTTGAATTTTGTTTCACTATAATTTTCAAGATATCACCTGAGAAAGTTAGAGTTCTTGAATGCTCCTGAAACATGCATCAAACAGATTAGCTTGGAATTTTTTCTACAACTTTCTTTTTGAGATGTTTCAGAGTCTAAAATATGGAGGAGATAGAGAAAAGATCTCAAGTTACCTGTTGTAGAAACTTCATGTGTTGTTTCACTATAATTTCAGAGATATGATATGAGGAAGTTATTGTTTGTGAATGCTCCTAAAACATGCTTAAAATAAGTCAGCTTGGTAGTTTTGCTATAATTGTCTTTCTGAGACATTTCAAACTGTGAAATTTGGTGGAGACAGATAAGATATATCTAGGTATCCATGGTAGAAATTTCAAAACCATATTTGCAAGATTGAATGTGTGGTATGTTGTGCAAGTTTGTACATGGGAAGAAGCCAAAAGCAACAAGTTTTGGGAGAAGTAGATTTGGTGAAGGAAGAAGCAACAAGTAGACTATTATATTTGTGAAGGCAGAAGTAACAATTAGACTTGGTGAAGATTATATGAACATTATGATTTTCCATATAACATAATCCTTATTGTGTGAGTTAGCAACTTAATGGTTGGTTGTGGTTCATGATATTAAATATTAAATAATTAAATGTAATAGTAGAGTTGTATTAAATATTACATATATGGTGAATTTTTTAATTGCTTATCCTTAGTTACCCTCTTAGGATTGGGTGAGATGATGAATTTGAACAAGTTTATTGATGGCATAAGCATTTGACGTAATAAATGTATGACATTATAGAATGGATTTCTATTCAAATAAAGATTATGTAGTTACAAATTCTTTATGTTGTGAGTAGGGTAGAGGCAATTTCAAGGGGAAGGAATAGCCTCAAAAGCACTTGAGGAAAGCCACATTACATGTTTTTTTATAATTAATGAGTGTATTTTATACTCTATATGTATATTGTAAGATTTAAGCGTATTAGAGAATCTATACATAAATATTAATTAGTGTAAAACTAGAATCACACAAATATTTGAATCTTGAAAATTGATATTGTGGAAACACTGTTATAGTTAGAAGATATAGAAAATACTTAGAATTTTTTTATGGATATAATTTTCATATTTGGTTATTTAATTTTTAAATTTCTTCATAAAAAATACATGATTCATTTATATCAAAAAATAGTTTAGAGAAAAACAATGAAAGAAAATAATTCATATAAATAGCTTCATTTAATTAATCAATAGTTTTGTATAATCACAAAATCAACATTTTGATGTACAATTCCATGATTTGATGGAGATGGAGTGTAAGAAGAATCAGAACAATCTTTGATTCATTTGACTATTGATGAAGAAAGTAAGCATAAATAAATCTATAGTGGCACAAACACAAGATCTTAATCTATCCATGAATAATATTTGATTTTTTAATCAAAAGACATTTCTAATCATGAACCATAATAATCTAATAGCCTGTTAATAAATAAAAGAATTGAAAGAAACTCTCAATTAACTATAATTTCTCTCCTCGTTTCCTTGCCCAAGCCTATGGATGGGTGTTTTTTCCCCACTCCCATACTTTTGTTCAAGTTTAAGCAACATTAAAGGGGCTTGTTGAGTTCACCACAAAATGTCCCAATAACATTAGAGTAATCCAACATTGCATTTTGTTAAATATTTGAAGAGAACCCCACATCTACAAGCCAAGTCACTCTATGCATGTTCATCTTTGAATTCAAAGACAATGAAAATAAAGTTATCTAATGGAAAAACTATCATAATAATTTCCATTAAGTTGTGGGTTCCATTATAAATTCATGTATATATATAAATAAAAAAAGAAAATATAAATATTTTTTCAATTTCTTGCTTAAAATTATGTTATTTTGTATTGTTGACTACATTTCTCGTTCACTTTTCCATTGCTTGACATTTGACAAAATTTCACTTGATTTGTAAAATGTTTTCCCTATGTGGTCATTGGTGAAATCAAGTGCTCTTATTGGCATGCCTATGTTATTCATAACAATAAATAAATAAATAAATCCTTTCCTAGAAATTTAATGAGCATACATTGATCCCAAAAGTCTTAGAAGATTGAATAAATGAATAAAAATTCTCCCCATATTTAAGGTACTATGAAGCACATATTGTGAAACATGGTGAATCACATATTATGGAATATGTTTTTATTTTGTTTTGGACATTACAAAATAGAGAAGAGTTTTTAAGGGATGATCATGAGTCTTATCTTCCTAGTGGGCTTAATCTCAAACATTAGTCTTTGAACTTTAACATGAAAGAACAAATCACTAGGACAATTTCTATGTGGGTTATATTCCTTTTTCTTTAGTTATGTTTTAACAACTCACTAGGACAATTCTCATGTGGTTTGGATTCCTTTTTATTCATTTATGTTTGAGATAATCAATGTGTTGGGGTTCAAATATATAGGAAAACAAGATCATAAGTTATGTTTTATTTGCATGTCCAAGAAAATGTGTTTATCTAAAATTACAACTTTGAGACTATATTCATGTCCAAAAATTAGAAATCGACAATTCTCCATCAAATACAATTGGTGCATGAACGTCATTTTACTAAAAAATGTCTTGAAAAAATTCCAACCAAAGGAACAAACATAAATAGAGACTTATAACAATTTTTCTACCCTTGAAAAGGAAAATTAAGTTGGGCCAAAGAATGAGAAATAAGTATAATATTTGGAACATTTGACCTTGAATTAGAAGAATTTGGATGTATGCAAAGAAGGAGAAATCTCCCAAAGTGGAGATTAAAATAGTCTAGATTTGGAGAAAATACTAATTGTTGGAAACCTAGTCCTTAGGGATTATGGTAAGTTGTATTATTCACTTGTAAAAAATGAACATGAACAACCATCAGGAATCCAAGAGACCTTGAAAGATGATTCCAAAGGTCATAAAATGTTGTATTTAAATGAGAAATGCATCACATTCATCTAAATATTATCTCGATTTTTGTGTATTCAACAATGGTATTACAACCATATATGTGTGACCTTTCTTGAGCTAGGGTTGTGTGGATTTCCTCGAGCCATGGTTTGGGGCCTTTCTCAACCTGAGTGGTCCTCCTTACATAGCTTGGATGATCTTGGGTGACCTTCATGAATATAGTCCGAGAGTATACAAGTTTGGCTCTTCTCCTCTCTAATTGTCTTGTGCTCATCTTCCATTACCATTCACATGCCCTAGTTGTGCAAAGCCAATGGAAAATATTAAGCACCATGTAGTAAGCTAGTGATTGGTTTATTCTCTTTACATCTTGTCCATTGGATGTGAATAAAATGATATTCAATGGATAAGATGAAAACAATGTGAGCCAATCATTGGCTTGGTACATGGTGCTTAAAGTTTTCCCTAATCCAAAAAGCTTGTCTAGGTGCAAGTTTGTGCTCGAGTTCATTCTCTAACTCAATTCTCCTTTATTGACCTTGAGCCTTCCACTATTTTGGTCACGTGGTTAATCGATCACGTGGTTAATCGAACTTGACACATCCTTGGTTTATGAGGAAATTCACCCGCAATCAATTTAATCTACTTCTTCTGTATCTACTCATTAAAATCCATGGGAGAGTTCATTGATTTTTTATAATTTCAATAAGATAACAATTGATTTTGAAATGGATGGTATTATTACTGCTGAAAATTTCATAGGAACGAGAGCATGCTTGTAGTCCACAACTACCTACCTCCTTATGGCGAGTTTATTTGAGTAGAATGATTGTATCAATCACATCTTCAATTTAAATTTTCAAATTCTGCATGTAGGTGTGGTTTTCGAATTCTTCTTTCAATCTACAACACATAAATCCAACATAAGGGAAAATAAGAGAATGCCATCAACATTTCGTGAAAAGGGAAGCTAAAGTATGAAGTATTGGAATCAATGTTTTTGTGAGTGATAAGGGTTTAATGATTGCATCAAGAGGCACATTCTACAACTCAGTATGAGGGTGATGTATGATTCCATTCGTGCTCGACATGAAGTTGAAACATGTTTTCTTTTAGAAAAAAAATGCTCTAAACAATAAAATAATGCCGCTTATAATAAACATAAAAGTGTGTATATATATATATATATATATATATATGGTTAGATTTAATTAAAAGCATTATAAAGCGTTAATAATCCTTCTCATTCAAATTTTGGTGTGGTTTTTGAATTTTTCTTTCAATCTATAGCATGTGAATCCAACATAAGGGAAAATAAGAAAATATTGAGAATGTTGTTTCAGAATTAACTCCACAATTTTCATTTTTATATCGACGTTTTGAGTGTATACCACGACTCATCTTCAGGACAAAATCCACAGAGAAGAGTGAGAAAGAATGGGAATAAATATGGAAGGAAGGAAATGAAATGCTAAGGAGCTGACTAGCCAACCCTAAAATTAATAGATTTAATGCATTATTAATTTTTTTTATTTAATATTAGAGAATTATTTTCTAAAGTGTGTTAGTTCTAAATTATTAATAAAGTTAGTAAATATTAGTTTTATAATTTGTGATTCGATAATAATTTATGATTAAATTAATATTAATTTAAATGGATGAAGTTATTTAGTTAATTATTAATATTGTTGAGTGATTGTTAATTGTAATATTGTGTTTTTTTATATAATATCTATTGTTATTAAATGTATATTAGGGTTATTAGAATGTTCTAGGAATTATCATGAAATATAAGGGTGGAAAGGAGAAGGGAAATTTAGTGATAGGTTCAGAGGTGAAAATGAATATGAGGGAGAGGGAAGGGAGAAAATTCCAAAAGGGGAAAAGGGTGGGACAGGGGTAAGGGAGATTGGCTAGTCAAGATTGCAAGGATAGGGGTCTTGAGTAAGTAGGGGAATCCAACTCTTGCTTACTTTCAAACCTCCATCCTTATTGTAAAAACTAAAATGGATCACCCCCAACACAATGAAGTCTATAATATCGTATGTTATTTTAGAGAATGTTATATTGGAGAGATTGGAAGATCCTTCAGAATCAAACTCAAAGAAAATAACGCTAACCTCAAAAATGGTAGAACTCGGTCTTCAGCTCTTGTAGAACACTCATCCAAAACATGTCACCATATTTTGCTAGAAGACACCAAGGTAATTGTCAAGGAAAAAGATCAATATAAACAAAAATATCGGGAAGCCCTCGAAATTATAAATCAGCCTCACAATCTCAATAGGGATGGAGGTTTGGAACTAAGCAAGAGTTGGATCCCCCTACTTACTCAAGACCCCTATCCTTGCAATCTTGACTAACCAATGTCCCTTACCCTTGTCCCACCCTTTGCCCCTTTTGGACTTTTCTCCCTCCTCTCCCTCATATTCATTTTTAGCTTTGAACATATAACTACATTTCCCTTCTCCTTTTCCACCCTTACCTTTCTTGATAATTCCTAGAATATTCTAATAACCATAACATATATTTATTAACAACAGATATTAATAAAAAACACAATATTACAATTAATAATCACTCAACAATATTAATAAATAAGTAAAAAACTTCATCCATTTAAATTAATATTAATAAAAATCATTCCCCGATCGAGGTGGACGAAAAGTTGGCATGCAGGATTATGATGGAAGAGGGAAGGTGGCAATTCAGTGCACCTCGCAACCTAATCACACCTCAAGACGTTGGAGTGGCATGCAGGTATGGTAGCATCCCGAGACGAGGAGACATAAGAATCATGAAAGAAGATAGAGCAAGGAATGACGACGAGTAGGTGATGGGACGGTGGGAAGGTGGCAACAGCAGGATAAAATCAGGTAAGGGAAGAAATGCAAGCAATAAGAGGCGTGGGAGGGAGACGAAGGAGTTAAACAGTTGGCAGACAGTTCTCGCTACTTGTCTTAGAGAGGAACATACGGTAAAGACTGCGAAGATGAGAAGGGTAGGAGGTGATGGGAATAAGACAGGCAGGCAGACGCGGCAAGACAAAGCCATGCAAAGAGCACGGGTTGTCATGGAGCAGAGCCAGCGAAAGGAAGAAAATCAAAGGGCCTGGGAGGAAGAGAGACCCCGGGATCAAATAAATCAATTCGCATCTAAAAAAGGAAGAGAGGGACTAGCCACAATGCATGAAAAGGAGCAGCAGGGAGAAAGAATAGACTGGGACAGGGAAGGAAAGGAGTTCGACAACGAGGAATTGAAAAGGAAGACCTCTTTTGAGATCGGGCAGGGGAGCAAGACAAACAACAGGAGTAGACTGCCTAGCTCAGGTAGAGGAAGAGGACGCAGGGGTAGAAGGGGCACAAGACAAACTGGCATTCAAGACCCCAAAGCTGTATTGCCAACACGACCGAGGAAGGGTCGAAAAACGATGAAATAGTTAGTGCAGGAGGCCGAGAGGGCATACAACGAAGGAGCCGATGCAGATATCCATAGAATAATCCAGGAATTGGAGAACAGGGCCATGCAGGACGATTCAGATCTAGAGATGGAGGATTGGAGCAACCTGATCCCTGACCTAGGAAACACAAGGGGTCGCCTGTCCTTATACAAATAGGCCCTTCATGTTTACTGGGTGGTGAAGAGGTTATTAGCTAAAGCAATGGAGCAAGTAGCAATGGAGATGGCTGAAATGGCTTAGGGGATTCCTAATCTGAGGAGGGAGATGAAAAACCTTCAAGTAACCTTGATGATGCAGGACAGTAAACTAGAAGAAATAGAACAACAACTACATAAGATAGTAGTAGCGCCACGTGAGGAGGATATTAAGCCTGAGATCATGGTAGACTAATGCTTTCTGTAAATGTAAATGGTTTCCTTAGCTACTATTTTGAGAACCAGTGCTCTTTTGTTTTGTTTTAGGTGGACTATGATGATAGCAAATCAGATTAGTTTTTTGGATAGTGAAGTATATTTGGCCTGGATGTATAGACTTAGTCTTTTTTGTTATTGGGAGGCATATAAGGACCTTAGGTGGCCAACAGACCCGGTTTCCCTTCAGGGCAGGTTGAGGCCAGTAAATGTTTGTACATTTTTCAATATGGATGAATAGAAAATCAAAGATCCTTCATTAGCTGACAAAAAAAAATAATAATAAAAATCATAAATTATTATTAAATAACAAATTCTAAAATTAATATTTACTAAATTTCCTTCCTCCCATATTTATTCCCAATCTTTCTCACTCTTCTTTGTTTCTTTTGTCATGAAGATGAGTATTGGTACAGAGTTGAAACGTCAATATAAAAATGAAAACTGTGGAATTAATTCCGAAACAAAATTTTCAAGATTCTTGCCACAAAAATCTTCAAAATCTCAAAATAAGAGAATGTCAACCTCATTTTGTGCGACGGGAAGATGACGTGCAAAATATTGGAATCAAGTTTTTTATGAGTAATAAGGGTTTAATGAATGTGTCGAGAGTCACATTGTACAACTCAGTATGAGGGTGATGTATGATTACGTTCATGCTCAATGTGAATTTGACGCGTGGTCTTTTAGAAAAAATGGTCTAAATAAAAAAAAATGTCAACTATAATAAAACATAAGTAAATATATATATCTGGTTGGATTTAATTAAAAGCATTATAAAACATAAACACTCCTCTTGATTCATTTTCAATATTACAACCTAGTAAGAAGGAGATGTGGCAAAAATATTTCACTTAAAACAATGTAAACTTTGAAACGGAACTGATACAATTACCCGTTTCGTAGAAGTAGAAAAAAAGTGACTCGTTTTGAAAAGTGGTGATGCAGAATACACTTCCTTTGACACTTTAAATAACTGATATGATTATCCGTTTCGTAAAGGTAGCAAAAAAGTGACTCGATTTTGAAAAGTGGTGATGCAGAATACACCTTTCTTCTTTTTTTTTTCTTTTTTTTTTTCTTTTTTTTTTT